>JAPPVO010004083.1:0-16782 GCA_030407325.1 Camellia japonica | reverse complement strand
TTACACTGCACATCTTTCATCACCAAGTAAACAATTAGTGGCGCCCAAGTCTTAAGGGCGGTCAAAAATGGGGTGTCTACAGTTGCCCCTCTTTGACAGAGCTCAAAGTCATGAAATGACATGAGTGAATGTGAAAGCCCAGAGACGACCCATTTTTGGCAAGGCTGAAGACTTGGACAAACAAATAAAATGAAGATGCAGAAACAAATGGTTGCACCCACAGGCTGCCTACGTATCCCTTTGCAAGGAATCAAACCAACATAGTTCAGGGGCTGGATGCGAAATGATACACAATATAACAAAACAATATGCAATGCAACGAACCAATGCACATGATATATAATGTAATTGAAACATCAAACCACAAATAGTGCAAAACCACACAAATATCATAAAGGGATGGAGATGCAACATCAAACTACGTTTAACACAGAAAAGGTATCGGAACCCTCAAACCAAAATTCTCTTAGTGCAATAGGCGTGTGCACATGCAAAACTGTGTGTTTCACAGAAAGAATATAGAGTACAAGTAATTGGGTGGCATGATATAAGTGAGGAATGATCTGCTGAGGAAAGATCATGATCCTAAATGCTGAATGCAACAAAACAAAGTACGATGCAATGGATGAAGTGAATAAGGTGCGCGGCCAAACCACATTTTACCTAGAAAAGACATGGACACAAAACAAAGTACGTCTAACATAGAAAAGGTACCGAACCCTCAGACCACAATTCTCTTAGTGGAATAGGCGCGTACACATTATCACAGAACCATGCTTCAACGAAGGAAATGTATAAGCACATGCCGAACTAAACTTAACATGGAAATGATGCAGGCGATAAAATGGCTAATGCAGTAAATGCATGCGATAAATGCTATATGCAATGCAATAGAAGTAATGCAACACTTATGATAGATACGATGATGTAGCTAGGAAGTGATGCTCTCAAAAGTACCTTACAGGGGCAATTGGTGATGACTCACCTTATGCTGTTGGGGATCTCCTGCTTTTGCATCTTGATTGAACCATAGGTACTACTTTTCTCCCTGGCTATGGTCGCAGCTTTCCCTATTCTCTAACAGGGTGACAGACTAGGTTGGTTTAATATCCAGAATTGAAGCGCATACACACTACCTCAACCTATGGGGCTGCCATACAGATTTCAAGCCGAGGATACACCCCTGGGTATTTAAACCAAACTTTAGTCTCGGAAATTCCAAACCTTTGCATTCTAGGCATCGCAATTCAAACTCTAGTTTCCACCGTCTCAGTTGATCTCCTAGGAACTCATCGCAAACACAGGTAGGTGGCTATACCAGAACACCGAAAGTCATTCGGGCACGACAAATACCAAAGGAATTGTGCCTTTAGAGGATTTAAGGTCTCCTAGACCAGATGAATGCACAAGACAGTGCGAAATAGGATGAATGCACAAACCAGTGCTATACAGGTGCACAAGACAGTGCTAATAAGGGTGAATGCACAAGACAACGCAATATGCAAAGTGTACAAAATAGTGCGATGCAGGTGGACAAAATAGTGCGATGCAATGCACTAACAAGTGCAGGTAAGGCGCGCAAAACAGCGCGAACATGTTCAATGCAAAAGATACGAGCATTTTCTATGCAAGATGAAAGCATGTAATGAAATGCACAAGATAGTGCGATGCGCAAGAAAGCGCGACTGTAAATTGCACAAGAAAGTGCGATGCGCAAGAAAGCGCGAGTGTAAACTGCACAAAAAAGTGCGATGCGTAAGAAAGCGCGAGTGTAAACTGCACAAAAAAAAGTGCGATGCGCAAGAAAGTGCGAGTGTAAATTGCAGGATTCTAAGGTCTCCTAGACCAAAGAATGCACAAGACAGTGCAAGTGAGACAAAACCACAAGGCGCACAAGACAGTGCGAGTGGCACACAATCACAAAGTGCACAAGACAGTGCGAATGACACACAACCACAAAGTGCACAAGACAGTGCGAGTAATACACGACCACAAGGTGCACAAGACAGTGCGAGTGATATGAAATTGTGAAATAGATGCACTGAGTGAGATTATTGTGCGATAGATGCATGATGTTAATTGAAAGCATGTTCGATGCATGAAACAAGCATTTTCTATGCAAGAGACAAAAGCATATTCTATGTAAGAATCATAAATGATGCGTGGCACGCATGCAACAGAAGTGTATATGAAAGGGCACATTCTATGCAATAGAAGAGCATCAAACATGTACTTTGGTGCCTCCAATTTACCTCTCGGAGGACTTTGCAACATGCTTAACTCAAAAAGGACACACCCTGTTCATATTGGCGAGGGGTAACATCTGCATGTGAAAACCACGGGTGCTGCTTGGACTGCCATTCTGTCTTGAAGCAGGCTTAAACTTGGGGTTGAGATACACTCATACTCCAGCGAAAGGTGAGGCCTGCGAAGATACACCTGGAATGCAATCTTGGAATTTGCTGAAGTTGAAACATACTAAGATGCTCCAAATTTTCCTTATTTTCTTTTACTTTGTAGTTTGGAACCCAGATAGCTTCAGATAGGTCCTGGTTCGGTTGTTCTCACATGACCTGGGTTGAACCCTGCAGTTCATGAAAGAAAGAATCCTGTTTTGTACATATGTGGAGAATGGCACGGCACTCTGAGCACAAAACGATTTATTTTGAAATCTTGACCGGGTATTGAGCCTACGATCGACCATAGTCAAAATGACTCAACAAAGGTAAAACAACCTAAACACATCTATTGACACTCAAAACGACTCAAAAGAAGAATCGAGACAAACCAAAAACACACAAACATAAGACTCAAATATGTTCCAGTGGTGAGAGACCTCTCAGTTCACGGGAGCTTATTTCTTCGTTATTGTTTCCCACCCTTTCTTATTTGTGATTCTCACATCACCCTGGCACTCAATCTCTTTTTCTCTAAAAAGCCCTTTTCTCACTTTTTCTCTCAGCGCACATCCCTCTATTCTTCAATCTCTCTTATTTTTTATCCCTCCCCTGGGTGGTTGATGGATAAGCAGGAAGTTGTAGGCTCTTGCCCCTAGTATTCTACTAGATTCTCCTTTCACTCATGTAGACCGCCCGAACGTCACGGCTCCGCGTGCGAAATGGGTGCGAAATCTGTTTTGTCATTAGCTATTATAGTTCGGACTCAATGTCACAGTTCTGAATCTAATCTCACAAAGTGCAATGCAAGACCAATAAATCACCAAAGAGTCCAAATCCAGCAAATCGTTTTGGAAAACTGATTTTTATAAAGAAGTGCCAAACATGGACTGCTTTCCCAGATACAGAGTCGCTACCTAAATATTTTGTTTTGGGGAAATTTAGGAAACCCTGATTCGTGCCGAAGGCCACGTGTTCGTCATCACCAAAGTTGCCTCGGCTCAGGAACTTGGTACGAGAGGGGAAGGTCATGCAATGAGCACCCCCGCTCGCCCGATCAAAGATCGGCCTTTACTAACATGATATTTTGTTTTTGGAAACACATGCGCTCTTATTCTGGTTTATTAGCTAGCTTACTACATGATGCGCACATCATACAAGTATAGACTAGATCGCCTAAGTTGGAACAAAACATCTCATGTTTGTTTGTTTAAAAATGGTTTGAAGGTGCTACTCGCAAGTAGGCTAAGACGTGGATTTGCCACCCTTAAGTGGGCTTAGAAAACATGATTTTGCCACTCTCAAGTGGGCTTAAAACTCGCATTTCGATGAATTGTTCCAATTCAAGTAATCCAACCTTCATCCACAGGCATTCAGGTACTTATATCACTTAAGCAGTTAGCCTCATGGCAAGCATGCTATCATGGCAACACTCACACTCATGCGAGATGGTAAAGCGTAAACACTTACAGTGTACTCCGAGCCAAAACAGAGAACTAGTTAGAAATCATGCATGATCCTAGTTCATGTTGAGATGGCTAATGCAACACATGCAAAATGCAACTAGAAATAGGCTCGGCTATTCTAAGATGTCATGTGAAATGCAACTTGATAATCATGTATTCAAATCAGAATTGAAACACAATGCAGTTTATTTGATGCGCCGAGCCCGGTGCATGCAATACAAATGAATGGATGCAAACATGCTATCATAAGTATGCTAATCAAAATATGACCTAGAACTAACCATCATAAGCGGTTAAGTAAAACGGAGAAAGACGTGGGGTTGGAAGACATTCACACACTCACGCACACTTATTACAAAATTTTGCCCTCTCGACGGAGGGTCCGAATTAATAATACAAACCAACTAATTAACTAACTATCCTAGCTAATTAATTATTATAGAACTCTTAACTAATTAAACAAATTAATTAATTTACAAAACTAGCTAAGTAAGAAACTGAAGTAGGCTGCCACAGCCCTGAATGATGCATGCTCGGTCGCCTCGCTCGGAAATCCGTTGCCATGCCTCATGTTGCCTCTGTTTGCACTGTTTTAGACTGCTGAAAATTGTACAAATCTCCAAAAACACTTCTGATCCACCTCATGGATATGCTGAGAGGTCATCGGCCAAGAGGTAAGGCCATCGGCCAAGAGATGAGGGTCATTGACCAGTTTTGAGACTATCGGCCAAACATTTATAGCCGATCGGCACACTGGATAGCCAATCGGCCATCTCTTCCTGCAAACTGCTCCTTTTGCTACAGTAGAGTACAAACAGAGGCATGGCAATACATTTGCAAGAAAATGTTGTATAACTACACCTCTTATCATGTCTAAGGCTCAAAGGTGTGTAGTACTCAACTCTCGAACCATCAATCACGCATCTCAATGCATGGTGGCCAAAGAGGCCGAGTCGCACGATTCAATGTGAATGAAATGCACAAAAACACATAAGGGACCTTGACCTCCATCATGTTTGATCAAGAGGCAAGGCATGCACACACAATGCAATGCAGCAAGCATGCAAAATCATGCAATGCAACAAGCATGCAACAACATGCAATGTAACCCAAACATGCAAGCATAATGCAATGTAACAACATTTGAACAACATGCAAAGACAAGCATGCAACAACATGCAAAAGCAAGCATGCAACAACATGCAAAGATGGACTTAAACCAAAATGGACAGACCTCAATCATGCCCAAATCAGTTGCCAAAACACCAAAACTAAGGCACCAAAAGGCAAAACATACATGCACACATATTGGTCCATTACTTAGGCATAAGAGCACAACTCTCAAGAGTGCTCAAAGAGTGACAAAAGTGGAAGTGTAACAACACTATAAGCTCTGAAATCATGCATGGAATGATGCCAAATCAACCAAACAAAGCAAGTCTAACATATCAAGAGGCTCGAAGCTCAAGGTTAGCAAAGGCACTTGCACTAAGGCTATGCAAAACATGAAGCAAATGGCCTAAGCAAATCAAAACAGTCCTAAAGCATACCAAAGTGAGTCTAAAACATGCATGGACCAAAGCCAAAACAAGTCAACATGAAAGGCATAAGGAATGATGCAAGTAAGGCCAACAAAGGGGATTGCACTACACCTATCAAAACCAAACATGGCATGACTTTCATAACAAAAATCAGAGATGCATCATGGTAAAACAAGACCAAAAATACATTGAAATGATAGCCCAAAGGCCTAAGCATAGAGGCATGCACAATGACCCACTCTTAAGGCATAAAACACCAATTCTTCAAAAGCATTGAAAGAATAACAAAGGCAAGTGTATGACCATGAAACATGCACTGAAATAACATTTCAAATGATGCCAAACCATGAGAATAGTCTAAGCAACGCATGCTAGTGGACTTGATGCACAAAGCTAACAAGTTAGATTGAACCATGGCTATACAAAACAATGCATGCATGACTAAAACAACATCAAACAGAGCTCAAGCATGGTAAAACATGAGGGAAAGCTTCTTTGAGTTGAGCCAAAACATGCAAGAATGATGGTCCAAACACAAGATGCATGTTAAGGCAATAGAGAGGATTGCACTACAAGTGCATGGTGCATGCAAGAGGCTATTAAACCAACCTTAGACAAAGGTATAGCATGGCAAAATAACACCAAATACTTGCTGAAATGGAGCCAAAACAAGCTTAACAAACATATTGCTTTTATGAGCCATCAATATAAGCATATGAAACATAAGGAGAGGGGATGACCCTCTCCTATTTGGAACCTCAAAACTACCTTTCCACCACTGAAAATCCTCTGGATTTCAGTGGTGAGAAGGCCAAAACAAGGTGGTCCCAATAGCTCAAAAAGGAAAACACAAAACAATGCCAAACAAGGCCTAAGAGAAGGTAGAGTACCCCCAACACAAAAGTGACCTTAAACAAACATTACAAGCATGAAAAATCAGAACTTTTTACAGTAGAAAGTTAAGCTTAAATCAGCATGCAAATAGGTCTAAAAGCTTAAGCCAAAATAAGGGATTAAAAGGTTAGTTTCTCACCCTTGAAGAACACCTTCAAGAACACAACTCCAGCAGCTTTTCTAAGTTCAAACCAACCCAAAAACACTAAAACCAACTCCTCAGTACCTTAGCAACGAAAGGTTGGTGTTCTAGTAGGTGTTTGTGTGCAATAGTATGAAGATTTTACACTTTTGAGCACAAACAAGAGCAAATGTGGAGAGAGAGGTAAAATATAGAGAGAGAGTGATATATGTTTTGTATATCAACTTTTCAGAACCTCTGGAAAGGGAGAGGGGCCTCCCTTCTTATAGAAAATCAATTCTCAAGCTTGTTGAACAAGCTTGAGTCTTGATTCAATCCCTCCATACACATGTATGGAGGATGAGAATTGTGCTCACCAGCTGTCACAGTTGGCACAAAAATATCTGCAAAAGCAGGTGGAAAGGTCTCGACCAGAAAATATGGCCGATCGACCAAAAAGAGTGCCGATCGGCCACCACTTATGGCCAATGGCAAGAAAACATGGCCGATGGCACAAGGCCTTAGCCGATGGGTTGTAGGGATGGCCAACAAGCCACCCTCTTCCCTCAGAAGCAAAACCACAAATCCTTGGTCCACAACCAAGCACAAAACAAACAAGTTGAGAGATCCTAAGGCGAGGCGCGCAGCCGAGACCTTCGGGAACTCAAAACAAACACGAGCATGGAATGATCATCGAGTGTTCAAACGATGACGTCCAAGTCTTGAGGACAGTCAAAAATGGGGTGGTTTATAGTTGCCCCTCTTTTACAGAACTCGAAAGTCATAAGATGACGGGAGTGAATGTCAAAGCCCAGAGACGACCCATTTTTGACAAGGCCGAAGACTTAGACAAGCATACAAGATAATCAAAGAGATGCGCCCGCAAGCGAAGGCAAGATGCAAATGACATGCACAATGCTGAACATAACTTATGATCATGCAAAGAGAGCAGTAATGAAGCATTTATGCAAAATAAATACAACAGTTTAAGCAAGCGAAATAGAAAGAGTAGTCCTACACGTTCTAACAGAAAGGATGTAAGAAAATTATGCAATTCTCACTGCGTCTCATGCGGAGAAGATTAAAAGCGACTACCAAGGACACCCGGAGTCTCAAACACAACATCTCTCTGCGTATCACACGCAGGAGAGGAAAGAGAGCATCTCTCAGCGTGGTACATGCATGAGAGGAAAGAGAGCATCTCTCAGTGTGGCACACGCATGAGAGGAAAGGACTGTGCAAGAAAACGTAGTCATCCAAACGCGAGAGGAGAGAGATACGCCCAAACGCATGCCAAATGCGAGTGGAGAAGGGTAACAATCAAACTGAATCGGGACTCCTCTTGAATGAACCGTACATACAGTATGGTCTGGCTTCACCAACTTCAAATGAACCGTACATACAATATTGTGCCTGCAAAAGAAAGAAATTCAATAGGTACAATATAGTAGACTCACATGTTCAACATTAGATCAAGATATTATTTCAATATGAGATAAACACGAGCATAACAATGCAAGTAGGGCATGCACGACAACGCCAATGAAGAGTGCATAACAATGCAACTGAAACAAGCATGATAATGCGAGTAAACATGCGTGACAACGCAAGTAAGGGGATGCATGACAATGCAACATAAGTGTGCGTGACAACGCGGATAAAAAGGTGCATAACAATGCAAGAATGGCATTCGTGACAACGCGAGCCATGGGGTGCATAAACACATGTAAGTAAAGCATGCGCGACAACGCAAGCAATGTGCATAACAATGCGAGAGAGGCATGCGCGACAACGCAAGCCAAGGGTGCATGAACACATGTAAGTAAAGCATGCGCGACAACGCAAGCAATGTGCATAACAATGCGAGAGAGGCATGCGTGACAACACAAGCCAAGGGTGCATGAACACATGTAAGTAAAGCATGCGCGACAACGCAAGCAATGTGCATAACAATGCGAGGAAAGCATAAACACATGTAAGTAAAGCATGCGCGACAATGCAAGCAATGTGCATAACAATGCGAGAAAGGCATGAACACATGTAAGTAAAGCATGCGCGACAACGCAAGCAATGTGCATAACAATGCGAGAAAGGCATGAACACATGTAAGTAAAGCATGCGCGACAACGCAAGCAATGTGCATAACAATGCGAGGAAAGCATAAACACATGTAAGTAAAGCATGCGCGACAACGCAAGCAATGTGCATAACAATGCGAGAAAGGCATGAACACATGTGAGTAAAGCATGCGTCACAACGCAAGCAATGTGTATCGATGCGAGGAAAAGCATAAACACATGTAAGTAAAGCATGCATGACAACGCAAGCAATGTGTATAACAATGCGAGAAAGGCATGAACACATGTAAGTAAAGCATGCGCGACAACGCAAGCAACGTGTAACAATGCGAGGAACGTGCGCGACAACGCATATAGTGTGTGCATAACAATGCGACAACAAAGAGAGGCACATATTCAATGTAAGCATGGTAAAGGCAAGTTATTCGCGATGTTAAGATGCAACTTCAAAACAAGACGAGGCATGCTCAATGCAAGAGTGAAAAGATGTATAACAAGCACGCTTATTACAAACATGACAAAACATTGTAATGCAACATATTCAAAGCAATTTTCGAGCAATTCTCGCAATATACAAAAGGATACACCTTGTCCATATCAAGTGCCGCACACGGAAGGCACGATTCGAGGTCAACACGAAGGCCAGTTAAGCTTCAAAAGTGTACTTTCTTGCACTTTCTTGAAAGATTAGGGTACCAATCAACAAAATTGACCCAAATAAGGGTATTAGAGGTGCATCGACCACAAGGGGAGGCCATCGGCCATCAAATGATCTTATCGGCCAAATATTTAGCCGATCGGCTAACAATTTGGCCGATCGGCCAAAAGTGGCAGATTCGGGACAGTTTTGACATTTTGTCTCGGGTCTTTAAATATAGGGTTCCAAACCCTATATTCTCACTTCCTCTTAGTCAAAAATCATTCCCCTCTCTCTCTAGGTGATTTTCCTCCCTTCGATCCGAGTTTTTCCCTTGTTTTCGAGCCTCCCGCAACTTTCGATTTGCGAAAACCTCTTCATTCCAAACACTTTGAACCGAACGATACACGATTTCGGTGCCCCATTCTCGATTTCCACCACTTGGGGTTTGTTTCCCCTGAGTTTACCTTGATTCCCGTGCCCTCTTCCGAGCCTTGTCATTTTCCTCCGTTTTTCACCCCTCGGGGTTGACTTTCGGTTGACTTTTTGCATTTTCACCCATTTTCCGTACCCTCAACCACTTTTGCACCCTTCTCGAGATGGCGGACGATATTCCATGAGGTGGGACTCCCCTAGAGATGGATACGGATCCTGAGGTTGAGCTCCTGCCTCTCAGTGTTCGACCATTCGACCCAGCGACATACCGGCCGACGATACACATACTGCCTCCTGATAGCATCCGCCAGTTCAGGAGCTACGCGCGAGGTGCGCCATTGGAGCTCCTGCTGCATGAGCCGGAGTCACACCTTTCCTACGGCGCCGCTGAGGTATACTTTTCCTCTCTTTTATTTCTGCAATGTAGATTAGATATCTTGAATAGCCAATTCTGTTCTTTAACTGAATAACCCAAACACACTGATACATCACATGCTTAGTTCACCCTGAGCACAATCATACACGATATCTGTGCAAACTCGAACATATGCACACACACTGCATTTTAATCAATTCTAAACGCATTCAAATACTGTATTTCTGACATTGCTTCGCATCTGTTTGTCTTTGAACACAGGGAGATTCCCATGCCTTCCGGGGGTATGGGAACACCATTGCCCGAGGTTGGTACATGGAGTTGCCTGACGTGGTTCGCCATATCGTCGATCAGGCCAGCTTCGGCACTTTCTGCATGGGACTCTCACACCTCACTGCGAGTAGGCCCCTTCTAGGTGCACTGGTGGAGAGGTGGTGGGACACCACCGATTCCTTCTACCTTTCTGCTACAGGGGAGATGACGATGACTCCCTTCGACTTCTTGATGCTCACCAGCATTGGAGTAGAGGGTGATCCGATTCCCTTCGACACCGATATGGGCGAGTGGGATGCTGCCCAGATCTACTTGCTCGACGCTCGGCCACCTCTCTCCTAGCCAAGGTTCGTGAGGTATTCTTGGTTCGAGGACCAGTTTCGGATACAGGCGCCTACGACCCGTGAGGAGGTGGAGCAGTACGCTCGAGGATTCATCATGTTCTTGCTGGGCACCACCTTATTCGCCGACCGGGCGAACACAGTTGCCCTATATCTGCTGAGTGCATTGATGGACATGACCAGGATCCGTCGCTATGATTGGGGTGGCGCAGGCTTGGCCACACTTTATGGATACATGAGCTCTTCATCTCGCCGCAGCGGATATCTACTCGGAGGCTACTGGCGAGCCTGGGAGGTACACCTTCCTTTTCTGTTTTACAGTTCTGCTTTACACTATCTGTACACCACACACACTTCATACACACAATCTGCTTTACACTAGCTATACACTGCACACACTGCACGATACACTGCACATCATCCTCTGATTTCTGCTTTATCTGCATACTGCCTTACTGATAAGCATACTCATTATTGCCCTGTTACATTCTGTAGTTGTGGGTGTATGCCTACTTTCCGAGGCTCGCTCTAGAGCCGGAGGTAGAGATGCCCCTTGTTGTCCCATATTCTCACTGATTCGATGTGAGATGCGAGCGGAGGTTGTGGGAGTCTTTCTTGTTCTTCTGCAGATACTTCGACACCATTACCGCCACAGAGGTATTTCAAACATTACAGTTTATTTAAGCTTCTCTTTGCATTGTACTTTCAACAACAAATAACAAACTGTATACCATTTGCAGATCACTTGGCAGCCCTGGGCCGCGTTGCTGGAGGCAGTGAAAGAGCAGTATGCAGGTGCTCGAGAGACTGCCCGGTTCAGGGTTTTGTTGGAGGGTCCGGTCTGCCGGGTTTGGTACTTGGGTGAGCGCTTCCTGCGTCAGACCCTCGGCCTACCTGAGCAGATAGTTCCGAGGCCACCTCCTACACACATGAGGCATACAAAGAGGTACACCCCGGAGGAGATGATCGACTTCACCATCGGCTAGGACTCTAACTTTTTTCGAGATGAGGGCGACTACACCGTCTTCATCGAGACTTATCTCATGCGACCCCTGGCCAGTGCTCGTTGAGTTGAGAGGGAGAGGCCCGTAGCGCCTGTGGGAGGAGCGGGAGTACCGAGGGCGGCTCAGGCCCGTGACAGGAGTGGGTCCTAGAGGGGACGTGGAGTGGAGTGGCCAGAGCTGCCCACCACCATGACATGCCAAGGACAGGGTGGGGTGGGGAGACATATCAGAAACCCATTGCTCCTCCTCCGGCTGATCATAAGCTCGTCAGAGTTCGCGGCTTGACCCCGGTATGTACTATACTCTTTACTCTGTACAATCATTTCATTTCAATTAATACCCCGCAGAATACTAAATACTTCAACCCTTTTGTAGGCTTCGATCGAGTACACTGGACAGGCACTGGAGCTGACAGCCTCGGTGATGGGGATGCTTCAGAAGAGTATGGACCTACTGAGTATCTATAGTATCCTGGTAAGTTCTTTCAACCTTAGTCTCAAAACTTTGCATAATCTGTTCCATACTGATCTGATACATCTCATTGTCAATACGGCACTTGATACACTGCGCTCACATACCACTCACGGCACTCATACACTGTAACTCACATATTGCTCACAACATTCATCCTCTATAACTCACATACTGCTCAAAGCATTCATACTCTGTAACTCACATACTGCTCACAGCATTCATACTCTGTAACTCACACACTGCTCACAGCATTCATAATCTGTAACTCATACACTGCTCACAGCATTCATACGTTGTACTCATACACTGTATTCGGTATTCATACTCGACTTTGCACAGCATAACTGATGCATTTGCCAATTGTTCTTTTTAGGCCCCATTCCAGATACCGGCCGCATGAGGTGCTCCAGCAGGACCATCTGTACCTGCTCGAGAAGCGGGAGAACAGGACGAGGGATCTCGGTATGTCACCGTAGCAGAGCCGGGCATACTCATTCTGGGAGTAGCTCACGGGCGCCTATTCCAGATGATGATGAGTCTAATGCAGAGGCAGAGTCGTCTTAGGATGAGGTTGGGGATGGCTCAGATTCAGGCTCAGACAGTGGAGCTGGCGGCGACGATCCTGGACCTTCGTCCAGGAAGAGGACGAGGAGAGACTCCCATACTTGAGGCGACTGACGTCGATCCAGACATTTTGCTACTTTTCTCTCTTTTTTTTTTTTTTTGCTTTATTTTCCTTTTTACTAGTAGTTTTACACATTGTACTGCCTCAGGCAGGTTTTATTTTCTTCAAAACTATGTACTTTTGCAAAAGAAAATATGATGAAATAAAACAGGTGTTTCTGTTGAAAAAGTGTTGCATTCGTACATTCTAAGCATCGCATCGCATTACATAACAATGTGAATGAGATTGAACTTTGTTTTGAAAACTAAACACTCGAATTGCATTAATCAGGTAGTGAACCAATTAACAACAAAACAACTCGATAAGCAAAACAAAGAACTTGACAAGCTAACCAAATGTAAATACAACTCGATAAGAAAAACAAAGACTTAAAGAATACAAAATACAACTCGATAAACAAAAGTACAACAACTCGATAAACAAATTGAAGTAACACAGGCGCGACTTCGCAAAATCATCACCGAAAGGCATTGGAAGTGGAACCAATCACAAGTTCTCAACATATCAAACACATAGACAGCTCAGAGAACAAGAGGAGAGGCCATCAGCCAAGGTGAGAGGCCATCGGCCACAAGAAATGGCCATCGGCCATCATTACTAGCCGATCGACCAAAAAAGATGCTCGGTCGGCACTCTTTTTGGCCGATCGGCCAAAAATGGCCAGCACCTCCAGAATGATGACACCTGTCTTCCACTCAACACCTTATCTTCTACAAAAGCCCCAGCTTTGTAGTTTTCTCCATTTCAGCTCAATTTTTGCACCAAATGGAAACACTTCTTGTTCAAAATCTCACAAATTGGATTACCAACTTGGATGGCTCGAAAAAGCTGAACTTCCGGGGTTTCGAAATTAATGCACTATTCATGTTGAGTCGCACCCCGCTGCGTTTTCCGTTCCTCCATGCCGTGACAAGGTTTTGGAATCCGATAACACACGTCTTTAGCTTTGGCGGACAAGAGATGTGTCCCACTTTGAGGACTTCCAAACTTTAATGGAGTCCGAGCGCGATGAAGAAATCTTGCCTCAACTCCGCTTCGGCCACGTCTAAGCCTCAGGACAGATGTGCAAGCTTACTTTGCATGACGCTCGGTCATTGATTCGTGACGGAGAGCTAGACATTCCAAGCTTGATTCGTCAGTTTTCTAATGCCGGTGACCGCGGCGATCACGATTGGCAGGGTTTTTGGTGACATGCGCTTTGCTTATGCATGCTGTCTCATTTCTTGCTTGCCTCAGGCTCTAGTGGGTTTAGCGCCTGTTTGGTTGAGGTTGCGGAGGGCTTAAAAGAGGGCAAGAGCTGCATTGCCATGACATTAGCCGAGACATTGATGGGTTTAGACGCTTTTCATCGCCGGGAGACGACTAGATTTGCGGGGAGTCCACTGCTATTGCAGGTAATGTTTCCCACCCTATCTCACATATATTTCTCACATCACTCGGCCCTCAGGCTCGGTTTTTCTCTTAAAACCCCTTTTCTCACTTTTCTCTCAACGTACATCTCTCTATTCTTTAATCTCTCATTTTTCATCCCTCCCCAGGTATGGTTGATGGATAAGTTGAAAGTTGTGGACTCATGCCCAGCATATTCAGCTCGTGGCTATTTCTTCCAGCGATGTCTAGTCGATGCCCCTAATGAGGGATGGTGGTGCGATTGGATGCGCAGTTTGTCTGCTCTCGACATTGCCTGGCGTTGCCTTTGGCTTAATTTACCAGCGATGAGCTACATATGACCTGCCAGCCCGGGGTTCAGTTGATCGGTCTGACACACTGTGTCTTTTACTTCCCATTCCGATTCCGGCGCCAGTTCGGACATGATCAGACTTGCCCGGAAGATGGGATAGAATAACCTGCTGCATTTCCGGTCCGAGGCGCACAGCTAGCCCGGTATGCCACAGCATGGAAGACGAGAAAGCTTCTAGCCTCTGCTCCCACTTTTAGTTGCACCCTCTCTGATGAGTGCATAGCTTGGCTTGATGAGGAGGCGCATATCGGGCCCACTTTGGCATCAGAGGCTTCCATAAGCTCTGGGAGGGGACGCAGGAACACCTGACTATGCCCCGAATTTATTTGCTTTAATCAGTACTTTCAAGTTTTCTTTATGAATGTAATAAAAAGCAACTTCAATTTGTATTCAAGAGTAAGAGAACTCTGTACTGAAATCAATGTAATTGAAGGTTGGGGGTACTGAAAATTTTCCGTTTGGTTTAAAAATGGTCTAAGTTGTAAAAAGATTAATTTGAGCAAAATCAACTTTTATTAAAGCTTTTCAAAACCATTTTCGATATGGATCACAACTGGACATGCCTGAGATCTATCACTGAGATGTACAACCCCGGATCCCAGCAACTGGAAAGTTTCCCCTAGTCTGAATAGCACTGCACTGGAGATCACAACCGAGCTCTTGAATGCAGAATAGATGAAGATGACCAAACATGATCACATGGACAAAGTTGATCGGGGAAGTGTTTATGGCTGGACTTCAGGATGAAGTTGCCTACGTATCCCAAAAATGGGAATCAAGCCTTACGTAGTTAAGCTCTGGTTCACTCGTGTATTAACACTCTCCTTTTGCGCTCTAACTTTTGCCAAGGCTGCCCTTTTCTGGGTTTTCAACCTTGCGAGCTCAGTTTTTGTAATTTCAAATTTTCTGTGCTCTAACTTTTGCCTAGGTCACCCTTTCGGGTTTTGGCCTAGCGAGCCACTCAGGGATAATATTTCTTCAACTTGTCCATGTTGATCGGTTAGGAGAACTCTAGGCCATCTAGGTCCATCAGAACGACAGCTCCACCCGACCAGATAGACTTGGTGAGGTAAGGGCCAGTCCAATTGGGGCTGAACTTGCCCCTAGGGTCATGGATGGGAGCTCGGTTGTCTTTGAGCACCAAATCTCCTTTTTTCAAATTCCTGGACTTAACCTTCTTGTTGAAAGCCCTGGCAATTCTCCGTTGATAACCCTGAACATGGTACAGTGCTTTCAGCCTTCTCTCGTCAAAGAGCATGAGTTCTTCGAACCTGTTTTTCTGCCAATCTGCCTCAACTATCTGACACTCAGCCAATACTCGCAATGACGGAACCTCAACTTTGATAGGCAGAACAGCCTCCATCCCATAAACCAAGGAATACGGAGTTGCCCCAGTAAAAGTTCGAATTGAAGTCCAGTAGCCCCACAGAGCAAATGGTAGCTTATCTGGCCAGTCTCGGTAGGTTTCTACCATCTTTTGTAGAATGTGTTTGATGTTCTTGTTGGCGGCCTCAACTGCTCCGTTGGTTTACGACCGATATGTAGACGACTTATGAAAAGCCACGTTGTACTTGTCGATCACCTCCTTCTTGAAGTGGGAACCATTATCTGAAATAATCTCGTTCGGGACCCCATAGCGACAGATGATGTTGTTCCTGATGAACTTAGCAACATGCGATGCCTTCAACATCGCATAAGATTGGGCCTCAACCCACTTCGTAAAATAGTCTATCGCGACCAGAATGAACTCATGCCCATTGGACCCCTTCGGAGTGAAGCCCGATTACATCAATCCCCAGACTGAAAACGGCCATGGCGAAGTCATGTTGTACAACTTCGACGGCGGAATGTTCATGCGGTTTGCATGGATCTGGCATTTGTGGCATCGCCGGACAAAGCCAACACAATCCTCATCCATGGTGGATCAATAATAACCCTGTCTAAGGATCTTCCGGGCTAGCATCACCCCGTTCATGTGCGCTCCGCACTCTCTTCCATGGATGGCCTCCATCAGGCGCTTCGATTCTTCGGCATCAACACACAGCTTATGCATCCCGAGATGACCTCTCTTATACAGTTTACCCCCGCAGACGATGAACTGAGCAGCCATTCTTCGAATTGCCCTTTTGTCTTTGGCATTTACCCGGTGGATACGCCTCTTTTTCCAAGAAGTTCCAGATATCGTAATACCAGGGGTTCTCATCTTGTACCTCATCTATGGCGGCAATCAGCTCGTAGGCGGCACAAATTTCTGTTCGATGATGATCGAACGCATCCGGACTCCAAAAAAGATGTCTATCATAGAAAATAGAGTTGCTAA
>JAPPVO010004082.1:0-40015 GCA_030407325.1 Camellia japonica | reverse complement strand
CCTGTATTTATATCTGTTCCTTTTGATCCTCGGGGCCAGGGCCTACTTTTTAATCATTGTCCTTTCTATTATTCGGCCTAAGGACTTACACTTATTCGGCACATATGTTATATTCGACTTCCCACTCTCGCAGAATACACCGATTAATATCAGTCTTCCGATGGTACGCACCTTCTGATTTTTTCCATAAATTCGCCCCCACACATTCAAACAGTTATATCATTTAAGCAATTAGCCTCATAAAAGTATACTTTGACATGGTACACCCATACTCATGCGATATGCTAAAACACAAAATTACTACACCTAGTACTCCATGCCAAAACAAACCAAAATAATTAGAAAAAATATGCATGTTCCTAATTAATGAAATATGACTAATGCAACACACACATTATGTATTTTATGGGCTTGGCTATGAGCATGGCATATGATTCCATTTAAGACATGTGATAAAGCACATATTCAAGTAATGAATTTGAAAATTGATATTGGGTTAAGTATGATGAGCCGAGCCTTAGATGCATGCAAGACAATGGATGCAAAGCATAAGAATGCTATTTTTTTTTTTAAAAAAATGATGTCCTATACTAACCATCGTAAACAAGTAAGTAAAAAGGGAGAAAGACGTGGGGTTGGAAGACATACAACTTATTACATAATTACCCTCATGTAAGAGGGTGCGAATCAAAGTCCGAAAGTCCAAATTAAACTAATTATTACAAAACCGAATGAATAAATAACGAAGAGTTAACTAGCTAACTACTCTATTACAACAAGGATAATCATGAGAAGTAAACTAACTATTTAAGCTAACTAGTTGTAATAATCACAAATAAACAGTAATAATAATTACAAACACTAATAATTAAGAAGACTAATTGTAACACCTAAAATAAATTAATTACAACAATGCACGGAGCATTAATTGACAATAATAATGTAAGCAAGGATGCACAAGGGTTGCATGCACAATGTCCAAGAACAGCTCTGTCTGCCTAAGCTTGCTCTGTTTCACCTTCAGCCACTACCCTCTGTTTTCTTCAAAATACACTGTTAACCAAACATTGATGATCGGCTGGCCCTCAATGAAGTCGGGCCGAGCCTAAAGAAGGCCGGCCGTGCTTCAATTTCATGCAAAATTCTGTTTTGTGCTCTGAAGTGAAAACAGTGCAAACAGAGTGTTCTGAACTCTATTTGTCCTTCTCACACTTCTCTGTCATGGGGAAGCCTCGAGAGAAGGTTGGAATCGTTTCCAAAACCATCAATGAGCAAGTTGATTGCTTGATGGTTTCAAGTACAATTTGGACAAAACTTAATAAATGCAACGAACAACAACCACCCCTCCCTCCTATCATAGAGTGAACTCAAAGAGGGAGGTAGAGACGCTTCAAGGTTCACCAAAACATCATGAATTGATATAAGACAACCCTTGACATAATGGATTTGGCATAATGTTCGATCGAACCCCAAGCAACCTAACTCATTTTCTTTATGTGGGTTAGTTCATTTTAAGCCAAATTCATTAGTCTTTACCATCCTTTAATCCATTAAGTCCGAGATGATTGTTACGTTCGCTTGAGATTATGTCTACTAAGTGAGAAATATGTCAAATGGGAGGTGATTCTCAACATGAAAAAGAGACTACATCGTTGGCAATGAACCTCCGTAGAGATTAAGCCATTAAGAATAAATCGCTTGTTCACATTTTGAATAACCGTCAACCGGTTGAAATAATTCTCAAATGAAAGAGATGAATGACAGGTTGATTATTAAAATGAGGTTCTTAAACATGGAAGTTAGTTAAAGAAAAGCTAAGAACAATATACAACAAGCTATGTAGGCAAACTTATGAGACAACAACCAAGCTAATCAAAGCATGAACTATTTAAAGAACCTAGAACAGCCCCAAAATAGCCCTTAAGAGATGAAAAATAGTGGCTCAAAGTGCATGAAAAGAACCTAAAAACCTAATCAACAAAGAGAGAAAACATGGCTCGTAAACAAGAACAAGGAGGGTGGCTAACCCCTCCACTTTAAAACCTCAAAGCATGATTTTTAGCCTCTTTTTAACTCTGAAAATTAATTTAGAAAGCTAAGAAAAGAGTGTAAAAGTAAGGGTTTGAGCTATAAGTAAATGTGTAAGAAAGAGTGTAAACTCTCTCTACCCTTTTGGTAGCTCTCCAAACCCAAACTCAAACACTTGAAAGAGAATCAAAACAACACAAAACTACAAGAACTAGATAGTAATAGATAGAACAAGAAGTAAAAGAGAGGATGGCAAGGTTTATACCTCTCAAAGAAGTGAGCATTTGCTTATGAATCAAACTAAGTCTAACACATTCTCAAGCTTGAATTATGGTGTTCAAGGCTCAACCAAGGTACCTAGGCTAAGGTGTGAAGGTGTATATGGTGTATGGATATAGAATCAAGGTAATAGGCTTGCTCAAAGGTTGCTTGCACAAGAAGAATGAGAAGAAGGAGCTCTCAAGAAGGTGTAGAGGCTTTTTAGAAATTCTTCAACCCTCAAAATAGAGATATATGGTCGTTTTTATAGAATTGAGCAAGAGGGGTCATAAATATCTTCAAAAATGGACAGCTGGCGGGCTCCTACCCAGAACAGTGTTTCTCGCTACTAAGGCACGGTCATAAATATGGTCGGCCATCAATAGCCACGGCCGGCCCTCAATGTGTTCTCCTGTTTTTCTGCTCCAGGCTCAGCATAGGGTGGCGCAATGTGTAAAAATGGGTTTCTTGGGTATAATCAGTGGGAATATAGAAGGTTGGTATTGTTTCGGAGCTTAAGCATAGCCCCTTCGTTGAGACCTCGAATACGCACCAATACCACTTTCATCATCGAGTGTACCGGGCAAAGTGTTCGAGCCATGCGGGTGGTCAAAAATGGGGTGTCCATAGTGGCCAACTTGACTGCATCTAAAGCATGCTTCTGCATCTCGGTGGTATTGTCTCCAATGAGTCCTTCCACAGTAGCACAAGTTGGAATGGTGCCACCTCTGGGATTAACATAGACCTTAGTTGCTTGAACTGGTTAACTAGTTGTGCCCATAATTTACCCTCTGGGAGGCACAAACACCGGGATCTTCTGTTGTCTCTTTCCCAAAATCACTTTCTTTGGCTTGGTTCCCGGAGCGCGAGCTTTAATCCCTTTTCTCTGCAATGTATGCTCGATCACCACCTCTGCATAGGTTGGTAGTTTCAAAACCTCAAGCTTAGCATTGATTTCAGCATCCAATCCTGCTTCAATTTCCTGGCTTTTCGGGCTTTCGGTGGGGATGACGTATGCCATAAATCGAAGCTAATTACATGAACTTGCTTTCATATTCGGCCACCGTCATGGTTCCTTGCCTTAGATGTATGAATTCCGACACCTTTTGTTCCCGCAAGCGAATCTGGAAAGTATTTTATAAATATACTTCCAAGAATCTTGCCCAAGTCACGATATCTTCTTTCTCCAAGGTAAGAAGCCACCATTCTTGTGCATCGTCTTTGAAGGTGAATGTGGCGAAGGTTACCTTCTGTCTTTCTGTGCAAGGTAGCGCATGAAAAATCTTCTCCATATCTCTGACCCAAGCTTCTGTTACCAGTGGGTTTGTACTGCCAATAAATATGGTAGGTTTCAAGTCCTAGAACTATTTTCTTGTAGTTGGCTCTTTCTCGTCCGTTCAGGCATTCCGTTACTTATGTTGGTTTGTAGGGCTTGAAGAAAAATTGGCAACTACTCTTTCCATGATTTGCTCCATTGGGTCGGTACCACTAACCGATGATCCGGTTCCATTTCCATCATTAGCCATTACTACAAGGCAAAAACGGTTAGTGGAATAGTCTTTTTTTTTTTTTGAACTGATTATTACGGATTCAATCATCGCAATATCATATCTATGATTCACAAGGATCCTATATAACAGCACATACATAATTATACAACACTTTGTTTTACTTGTGCAAAAGAAAAGATGTTAATACGACATACTTAGATAATAATCAAGAGTTAATGTCTAATCCTCCTAATACAAAAACATAAAGATCAGACTAATCATGGTTAGGTCACAAAAATCTCTTGGTTGGACATCTAAAACAGACCGTTCGGCCACCACAAAAACT
The DNA here is from genome assembly GCA_030407325.1 of Camellia japonica. Classification (NCBI taxonomy): domain Eukaryota; kingdom Viridiplantae; phylum Streptophyta; class Magnoliopsida; order Ericales; family Theaceae; genus Camellia; species Camellia japonica. Next base: position 35,893 of record JAPPVO010004082.1, on the reverse strand, counting down.
GGCTTCTGAACAACTAGGCCATGAAATAACCCCGCAAATTCACTCTGCATGAGGGACTCAAACTTCCAGGCACTGTGCTCTATTCCAAAGCAACGCCATGCCACCTGGACTATATAGGCAGGAACACCGTGATCATAACCCCAAAACTCCCGGCCAATAATCCGTATCAATATCTCCAAGTATGATGCACTGTCAGTGAAGTCTACAACTGGGGTATGGACAATATTGCTGTGGAGGAGGTGTCATAGTGCGAATGTGGCTGCTCGGGTATGCGTGTCCCCTTCCTCTCCGCAAAGCCCAGGGGTAGAGGTGTGACTAGAAAGTGCGGTTGTCCTAGGTTTGGAGCAAGACCAACAACGTGGGTCGGCCCTATGTACCTCTCACGAGTGTTGCCTTGGCTAAGTCTCCAAAATAAGAAATCCTATTGGGGTCGCCCTGCAAATATATGGATCTCCCATGAGTCAGTCAAGTTTCTGGTGGGCTTGCCTGACAAGACTCTCTAAATCCCCCCACCTTCTAGTAGGTTCGGGATAAGATGAGCTCCTGTGGCTCGACACATATCGATAAATAACTCCATTAGGTTTGCCATTTCCTAAACACAGGAAGACTTAGCCTAGAAATATTTAAAATGGTTAATCGTGTTAGACAAACTAAATATATATTATTATATATATATATGTTTTATCCAAACCATTGCTTTGATACCACTTTTGTCAACAACCCAAACCCGGTACCCAAATGTTCAGTGTCGCAACAAGACAATAAAACTAAATAATTAAAATTTCTGTAGTAGTAGCGCAAACAGATAAATTAAAATAAACAAATGGGTACCAAAAGTTCATTTAAAAAAAGAAAAATAGTCACCTGAACTTTATTTTATTACAAGAGTCTGATCAAAATTACATATAGTAATAAAAAAAAAACACTGCGATTCATTCTCAATCTTGATCTTGTTAAATCTGATCACTTGAAAGGGGTAATAGCTATAAACACATGACAGAGTGAGAAATATTATACAAATGAGCATGAGGGTACAGAAATTACCATGGATAATTATTGGCTAAGAACAAAGATTAGTTTGTAACTGAAATACATAATTAATTTTAAATAAACAGAATCATAATGCGAAAATCATATAAGAAAATAACCATAACCACGGTACAGAACAGAATAGAGCAGAGAGGTCACTAGAGTGACAAATCAGAACAGGGGTCAATGGATCCATGACAAACAGAGGATCACAAAACAAAGGCCAATGGTTATTTAAAGTCCCCCAGCATGGGACTCTGTAACAAGCCCGCGGGGGACCTCGCTACAGTTCGGATTCGATTTGTGTCACGGTTTCTTAATCTTGAACCAAAGAGTCCAAATCCGGCAAATCGTTTTGAGAAAACAGATTTTGAAAAGAAGTGCCAAACATGGACTGCTTTGCCAGATACAGAGTCGCCACCTAAATATTTTTTAATGGGGGAATTTAGGAAACCCTGACTCGGTGCAAAGGCCACGTGTCCGTCATCACCAAAGTTACCTCGGCTCGGGAACTTGGGTACGATTGGGGAAGGTCAGCTATGAGCACCCCCTCTCGCCCGATCCGAAGATCGGCCTCTACTAACCGTGATATCTTTTGAAAAACATATATGCGTTCTTATTCCGGTTATTAGCCTAGAATTACTATGTATGCGCACAGCAAACAAGTATAGACTAGATCGCCTAACTTGGAAACAAGCATTGCATATCCGTTTGTTTTGGAAAAACGCTTTGGGTTTTGCTACTCACAAGTAGACTAAAATACGGATTTCAATGAGTTGTTCCAACTCACACAATCCAACCTTCACCCACAGGCATTCAGGCAGTTATATCACATAAGCACTAGCCACATGGTAAGTCATGCTGTCATGGTAACACTCACACGCATGCAAGGATGCTAAAAGCATAAAATACTTACAAAGTACTCCGTGCCAAGAACATGTCACAATCAATGCATGATCCAAGTCCATGTTAAGTGCCTAATGCATCGCATACAAAATGTCACTAGAAAAGGCTCGGCTAATCTGAGGATGACATGTGAAATGCACAAGTAGCAAGTATTCAAGTTAGATTTGAAATATAATGCAATTAGCATGATGCGCCGAGCCCGGTGCATGCAATACTGACGAATGATGCACGCATGCATAACATGAGGTATGCTAAAGTAAACATGTCCTAATACTAACCATCAAAGCAGGTAAGTAAAAGGAGAAAAGAAGTGGGGTTGGAAGACATGCACAACACTCACCCACACTTATTACAAATTTGCCCTCGCTCAGAGGGGGGAATGAATATTACAAACTGAATAAATAATCAACTATTCTAGTTAATTAATTATTACAGACCAACTAAATTAATTAAGCAAATTAATTAATCTAATTTAAGCCATAAACAGTCCCGGGATGAAGGCTCAATGCAGTGCATGCTCGGTTTTGCCCGGAAATCCACGACATGCCCAAGATGCCTCTGTTTTCCCTGCTCTGCTCCTCTGAAGACTGCCAAAGCCTCAGGAGCATGATCTATGGGTGCCAGGAATACCACCGGCAGTGGGAGAAACACCACCGGCATGTGGAATGGTCACCGGCCACAACTCTGATCCAGCCGGCCAAAATTATGGCCGGTCGGCACTAAATGTAGCCGGCCGGACAAAACTTCTGCAGAAACTGATTTGACAGCAGCAGAGGGCAATGCTTGGCATGTCAATGCATTTCAAGCAATGTATGCACCAATCATATCCCTTATCATGTTTATGACTCAAAGGGACATGGACCTCGATTCTCGGACCATCAATCACGCATTTCCATGCATGATGGCCCAAGAAACAAGTGTGCACATTTTGATATTTAATGCAATGCACATAATCAAACCAAGGGGGACTTAACCTCTATCATGGATAGTCAAGTCAGACAAAGCAGCATGCATGCAATGCAATGCACCTAAGCACGTTAACTAGGCATGCAACATGGCAATGCAAATGAGCATGCAAGACATGCAAGGCATAGAACAATGCAACTAACAAGTTTGCAAGGCTAATGTAGGCATTCAAGCATGCAAGCCAACATGTGACTTCATTCAATCATGTAAGTTCAAACATGCGACACGCTCACCAATACGTTACAACATACAAGGAGCATATGCAACAAGCAAAGAGATGGACTTAAACATGATTTAGGCAGCCCTAAATGGGCCTAAAACAGTGGCCAAAGTGTTAAGGAATGAGGGCCAATTGACACACAACATGCATGCAACATGGACCAACATTCAAGCATAAAGAGCAACTCCCAAGCACACTCAAGAGGATGCAAATATGGACAAATGGCATGCAACATAAGCTCTGAAATTATGTTAGAAATGGTTCCATACCAATTAAACAAAGTCAAGCCAAGCATGCAACATGGTCCAAAACTTAAGACAAGCCAAGGAGACTTAAACCAAGGTCAAGTCCACCAAGCCTCACAAGGCTAAGGGGACTTAAAACAAGTCAAATGCAGACTTAAACAAAGCCAAGGGTGCACCTAGATGGCATCTAAGTGGCCTAAGCCCAAGAGCATGTACAATGGCCAAAACATGGAGCATACAACACAAGCTTTTAAAGCAACAATGAAGCATCAAGGGCAAGTATGCAAGCATGTTATAAAGACTGAAATGGCATGTTAAGTGGTTCCAAATCACTAAAACAAAGCAAAGATGGCATGCTAGAAGGGCCAAAGCTTAAAGCATACAAGAGGGATTACATGGTAGCTATACAAAGCGAGGCATGAATGACTCCAATGACTTAAAACAGTCCCTTAGCACATCAAAACATGCATATAAGCTTCACAAAGCTTGGCCAAAAACATGCTAAAACAAGGGTCAACACTTAGATGCATGTTAAGGCAACAAAATGGCATTACAAGGCATGTATGCTAAGCAAGCATGGTGTACCAAAACAACTAAAAATAGAGGCATATTATGACATAATAAGCACAAAAATCAGTTAAGGCATGGCCAACATGAACCTAAACTAGGTGCTCCCTCAAGAGGCCAAAAAGTGCCCTTTTCAAGGACAACAAGGAGAGGGGGTGGCCCTCTCCTTCTTAGGACACCAAGGCACCACCTCACCTCTGAAATCCCTCAAGATTTCAGTGGTGAGGAGGGCCAAACACTATGGTCCCGGAGCTCACACAAAATGGCATAAAACAAGGCCAAACAAGCTTAAGAGGGGTCAAACAACCCCAAGCCTAAAACACTCTTAACAAACTATTTAGAGGCCTTAAAAATAGAACTTTTATGTATTATACACAAAGCCAAAAATAGTTGCAAGGTAGGTAAAAATACAATGCAAAAATGGGGAATAAAGGAGTAAGTGCTTACCCTTGAAGACCCTCTTCACAAACAATGCTCCAGCAGCCTTCCTTGGCTTGAATCCACTCAAGAACTTCAAGACCAACCCTTTGGTGCCTCAGCAACCAAGATAAGGTGTGATGGTGTGTGTTTGTGTGCAAATCTAAGCCTAAAACACACAAAGAGAGAGAGATATAGAGATGGGAGATGAGCAAACCCTAACCCTAGAACTCAAACCCTAAAAAAGCTGTCTAAAATGTCTAACCCTCTCAACAAGAGAGAAGACCTCTCTTTATAGAGCTTATTGTCTTGTAAAGCTTACAAGACAAGCTTCTAAAGAGAGAGATCCCTCCATACACGTGTATGGAGGGGAGCCAAATGCATGCCAGCTGTGGGAAAATATCTGCAAAAGCAGATGCACAGTAGTCGGCGGCCAAAGATGCAATTGACCAAAAAAGATAGCCGGCCGGCCATCTATAGTGCCGGCCGGCCAAACATTTGGCCGGTGGCACAAGAAACAGCCGGTGGCCTCAAGCCCTGGCCGGTGATGGATGGGGATGGTCTACAAGCCCTACCCTGCCTCTCAAAGGCAAAACACAAGTGTTTGGTGTCAAACCAAGCACAAAACAATCGAGTCGAGAGATCCTGAGGCAAGGCGCGTAGCCAAGTCCTCCGGGAACTCAAGACGAACACAAACATGGATGATCACCGAGTGTTCAAGCGGTGACGTCCAAGTCTTGAGGACGGTCAAAAATGGGGGTGTCTACAGACTCCCTGGTGGTGTACTTACAGAAAATAATTGTTTACAAAAGTCATTGTCAAAATACTTTCGAAAATTTAAACACAGTTATCCATGGGTTTCCATTTAAGTAAATAGCGGGTCAGAAAATAATCTACATAATCAAAAATTTTAATATAATTTATAAAGCACAAATTGCATAAAATAAATTATGGTAACTCAAACAATACGTAAAATATATTATGGTGACTTAAGGTATAATACAACTCACCTTAATGTTAATTCCTTACTATATTATTGCACTTTATGCTCCGAGTCACACTCTGTGCTTTATTGTCTTTCCTGTTTTGTTTTTTTTTTTTTTTTCTCTGTCTTCCTTCTACATTTTCACCTTTCCCCCTTTTATACTTGGTTCATATGCTTGCTCAACAAGCAAAATTTTCCCCCTACTTAATTACTATACAGGTGTTACAAAACCATGCCTCATTTGGCATTGTTTTAGTGCCTTAAACCCCACCTTTCCTACACGTTGCTTGACCAACGGATTATACCCTTCGTTGTGCCACCTGTAAGTCTGCACTTGGGCCTAATAAATATATTCATATACTATCTTTTGATAAATCTTAATGGTACCCGTATTTAACACATATATGTTTATAGTTGCTTTGAATTAGCCCCTAACAATATATTTAGATTTCATTTTGGCACGTATAATATATAGAATCAAATGTTTATTTTTATTTTATTTTATTTTATTTTGATATAACACGGAATTCTATTTATTTAAGTAATGCAGTATTGAATTAACTTAAAAAAAAAATTGGGTGTCACAAATATAGAGAGATGCTTGTACGTCGACAACTTTTTTTGATTTAGATCTAACGAATCTAATGTAAATCTACTCAAATCTGATGTACATTAGATTTGAGTAGATCTACGCATTTTCTTCTTCAGAAAGTCATATCTTTTGCTATTGGTGAGCACTAAGTAAGGAGTTGGTACTTAGCGGTTGCTCGTGAATAGGAATGGCAACGGGTCGAGGTAGGACTGGGGATTACACTCCCCAAATGTATCAAATACCCGTCCCCGTCCCCGTCCCCGCCCCCGGTCTCGGCGGGAACCTTCACCCCCCCGCTCCCTAACAAGGATCGGGTTCCCTGACTGTAAAAATTCCCCGACTTTTTTTTTTTTTTTTGAGTTTTGCATATCCCATTTTTTTTCCCCAAACAAATAAAAAATAATATATATAAAGGCATAATCCAGCAATGTCCAAACATAAACATCCAAACAACAACAATATATATAGAGAAAAAAAAAATCCTAGAGAAATGCATATATATAGAGAGGGGGTAATAGTGTAGCTCGACTTTTCGTGCCTCCTTTCAAAAAGACGAATAAGCCTACAATATCGGACTCCCGCGATTTTGAATCTGATTCCACAAGTACAATGTGAAATAGATACACACAACAATGCATTGAGAAAGGTATGTAAGAATCACTTCACTTAACTTAGTAAACAAGCTATCTTGAGTGTCTGAACTGACTTGTCCGTCGGAGTGCTAATTCCGGCACCCCCGATCGGAGTGTTTGTATCTTTTCAGGTGACTAGCTGAGGATCATTAGCGTCTCCCAGGATCTGAAGAGTATTTCCAAACCACTTCTCCACAATTGGCGCCGTCTATGGGAATACTCAAATACATCCATGGCAGGCGTAACTGAAGATCCTCCGATAGTCACTGACGAGACCACATAGAGAGATGACCTCACTCCAGCAAATATGCTCGGAAAGGAAACCATCGCTGCAAGACGCGCCTTGAACTTCGACTCACCAACGACTTCAGCGCAAGAGACAATGCAGGCGATCATGGAACAAGCAAAGCAGAATGAACAAAGGCTGGAGAACATGATCGTTGAAAATGAACGTCTCCGTCAAGATTTGGCCCTGGAAGTAGCAAAATTGAGAGAAGCCATGCGCCAAGATCCCGAACGACCTCCGAGGGCCGGTGGACAACGACCTCGAGCCCGACCAAAGGATACCGATAGCGACTCCAACTCATTACCCACGGAGCTCAACAAGAAGGAACGATCTGAAACTTCCAGCTCCTCCGAAAAGAGTCTACATACAAGAAACAAGCACAGGAGGAGCAGTTCAGACGAAGAGGACCAGCACGATCCTTTTGTCTGACGAATTGCAAGGGCGGCCCTGCCCAAGAAGTTCAAAGCTCCGTCATTCGCTCTTTACGATGGAAAATCAGACCCCACTGATCATATCCGTCACTACAAGCAGGCCATGACATTGCATGCAGACAACGAAGCCCTCATGTGCCGAATATTTCCCAACAGCCTGGGGCCATTAGCTGTCAGGTGGTATTACAAGCTGGAGTCGGCTTCGATCAAAAGCTTCCATCAATTACAGAAATCCTTTAGGGCCAGGTTCATCACCAACGAGGTACAGCCGAAACAGGCTGACTCTCTCTGGGCTATGCAGATCCAGTCAGGAGAAACGCTCAGAGCATATTCGGCGCGCTATTGGGAGTGCTTCAACCTGATCGACGATGCTTGCAACGACTCCATGGCCATCACCGCCTTCAAAATGGGACTACATCCTGACAGTGCTCTTCGCAGTTCCCTGACCAGAAGACCCCCCAAAACAGTCTGGGTGTTGATGAAGAAAGTTGAAGAGTATTGCAAAGTGGAAGATGATGCCTTGAGAATAAAAGCTGGCCAAATGTCCAACAAAACGACCCCCTTTGAAATCGCTCAACCAATAAGTTCCGTGCCACCTCCGAGCCCTGAGCCACGACAACGCGCTAAACGAGACAAAAGGCGGGACACTCGCCGATCAAGCGATCAATGCCCCCACCGGACGAAAGAACAGCTGCAAGTCGACAGCAGGCGTTCGAGACGCGCTGACAAGAAGTACACAGAGTTATCAAAACCAATCACTGCAATAATGACCAAAGTCCAACACCTTCCATTCTTCAAATGGCCGTCAAAGATGGTGGGGCCACCCGACACGCGAAGAAGGATAGGCGGTGCGAGTATCACAAAGATCACGGCCACGAAACTGAGAGTTGTTACGCATTAAAGGATCACCTGGAAGAACTGGTGCAAGACGGCCGACTACAACAGTACGTGAGAAAGGGAAAGCTAACCAAGGCACTAGCCTTGAGGCAGGACTCACCTCCACTTGGCGTGATCCATATAATCTACAGCCTGCCTGCATCCCCAACCGTGCACACAATTCAATCGCATCCAATCCCCCAAAAGCAACGTATTCCGACCAAATGGCCCAGAGAAGCTCCGACAATTACTTTCAATGACTCTGATCTTAGCGGTACAACAGCTTCCCACATCGATCCTTTGGTAATCAAATTACGCGTAAATCGGTTCACCATTGAACGCATTCTCATAGACCCAGGGAGTACTTTAGAGGTTATGTATTAGCAAACTTTCATCAAACTCGGCCTCAACGAGTCAGATCTGTCTCCGGCGCCTCACCCATTGTTCGGCTTTAATAGGAATCCTGAGTACCCGTTAGGGAAGTGTAGACACCCCATTTTGACCGGCCCTAAGACTTGGGCATTTTATTTTTGACCATCCTCACCAGAAAAAGGCATCACTAATATTTTGGTAATTTGTAGTATTTTATAATTTTATTTATGTGTGTGTATATTTGTTTTAGGTGTATTTTGTATAAATTGATAAATATTTTATAAACAAAAGAAAATGATAAAAAGAAAAACAATACAAATAGAAAATAAAATAAAAAAAGAAAAAGAAAAAGAAAAAAAATTGGGGTGATTTTAAACAAAAAAAAAAAAAACAAAAAAAGAAAGACAGAGTGGGTTCGGTGGAAAGCATAAAAGAGGGAAGGGAGTAGGTGAAAAAGAAGAAAAAAGAGGGGACAGTATTTTCGGTGGGAAAGATTTTAGAGAAAGTGGGGAAATAAAAATAAAAGATAAGAAGGCACTAATCAATGTTTTTTGGTAGAGAACATTTTAGAGTGGAGGATAATGGGTTAGGTGAAAGGTTTTTGTGTTTTGAGTGTTAAAACAAGAAGAGGGGAGATGGCTGGAAGACAGGGGAAGCCAACTCAAATACATGTTTATTGTGAGAGTCACTGGGCTGGGTCTCTGAAAACCACAAGAAGAGAACTTTTATTCAGGGGAGCTCACACATGACTCACAGGAGGAAGGAGGGAGCACCCACGGGAACCTCTCTCTCACTCTTCTCTCTCTAGCTGTTCTCTCTCCCTCACTCTCACTGAGCTTCAACACTCCTATCACACGATTCAGAGAGAGAAAACACAACACACACTGTTAGAAAGAGGCAGCAGCCACAGCACACACAACACCACCACCACCGTGGCCACCCATCACCCACCACCACCATGATCACAAAAAAACACACACATTGACACCCCCCACAGGCACACGGGTTGATAGGCTCTGCATCACCATCACACCACACACGGCACAACAGGGGAGAGGGAGAAGGAACACACGTTAACACCCCCACCATGATACACGGAGAGAGAGGGGATACAAACCCTCATCACACATGACACACACCCATCATCCAGCACCACCATACCATTCAAAAAGACACACGGGATGAAGAAATGGAGAGACCCATCTCTTCCTTTCTCACTCTCTCTTCTCTCACTAAACACACACAGCCATAAACAACTCACAGACCACGGCACAAACAGCAGACCCAGCTAGCACAACTCCCTCTCCTCTCTCATTCTAACACACACCATGCACACACAAACCCAACTCTCTCACCTCACGGCTCCATTACACCACCTCTAAGTCACACCCACGAGAGAGATACACACGGCACACACATGCACATGATACACCCACATGCACACCACACGGCACAGGAGAGAAGACCCACACTCTCTCTCTGCTCTCACTCTCTCTCTCTCTCTCTCTCTCTCTAGCTGGGTCTCTCTCTCTCCACACATGCACACATGACACCCACGGTAGAGAGAGAGACCGGCCACCCACACACCATTAACATTCGTCTCTCTCTCTCTATCTTCTCTCCAAATACATAGACAAACATACATAATCGTGTGGGCTAATCGGACTTGGAAGAGTGAAGAAGAAAGGTGGCCGTGGGAAGGAAGAGGTCCACCTGTGTAGGTTCTTCTGGTGGGAAATTCAATTTTTGGATATTGGACGGTGGTTTTGTATAGGCTAATCACGAGCTGTTTTACCATGGGCTGGTTTGTGGTATTTTTCCATTCATGTGTGTTCAAATGTGTTATTTGGGGTGTAAAGCATGTGGACTGTTATAAAAGAGGGGATTTGATATATTGGACCAACGTGGATACTGATGATTATGGGTGGTGGGCCTCGCTTTTAAATTTGTCATTTTTAGTTTGTGCTTGAGCCATTTTGCTGAGAGTGATTAAGGTGTTACTGCTTTAGTTTTTTTTATTTTGAGTGTTTGGTGAGTTTTATTTTATTTTATTTTTTTTCTCCTCTCTCCCTCATTCGGATCTGTAATAATTCAAGTGTTGTAATAATTCTCCCACCCCGTTTCTTTCTATCCCATTCTTTTATCGCTTTTCCTAACTGTGTGTATGTATATATCTGACATGCCATGTATATCCCTGCTTTACATTCATGATCCATGCATAAGATTCGGCTAAATTTGCATCTTTATGCTTTCATTGATTATCCCATGATTCTGTGTTTTGAGATGATTCACATGCCATATTCTAGAAGCCAAATCTTTAGTGCATCTCATGAGTGAATTGCATTAGGATTCTGTATATAAGATCATGCATATTTTACTAACTTTTGTTTTGTAGTTGTTCGAGGGACGTCGGTAAATCTGTGAGTTTTTATGCTTTAGCATCCCATTTGTGTGTGATTTTCTTATTATGTTTAGCATCCTACCATGTGGCTATTTGCTTAAGTGATATAACTGTTTGAATGCCTGTGGATGAAGGCTTGTTGCTTAAATTGGAATATTCAATAAATGTACGTTTAAGCCCACTTTGTCAGTGGCAAAATCACCCTTTTCCAACCCTTTCGAAAACAAACATGAAGTTGAATTGTTCCAATTTGAGCAAACTAGTCTATACTTGTATGCTTCACATAGTAAATTTTAGGATTTACTAAAATAATCAGAACATAACATATAAAGAAAATAAAAGTCATATCATGGTTTAGTAGAGGCCGATCTTTTGATTGGGTGAGTGGGGGTGCTCATTATTGACCTTCCCCTCTCATACCTAAGGTTCCGAGCCAAGCATCTTTGGTTACGACGAACAGTGGCCTTTGGCACCGAGTCATGGGTTTCCTAATTTCCCAAAATATTAGGTGGCGACTCTGAGATCTGATGACGCAGTCCATTTTTTACAAAATTGCAATAAAAATGGATTTTCAATAAAAGTTGCCAAATCTGGACTCTCATCTATGTTTCACATTGCACTCGTGAGACTTGAGATCAAAGAGATCTCGGGAGTCCGAACTGTTTAACGCGCGCGGGTACCCCCGGGCATGTTACAGTTTCTGGCGACTCTGCTGGGGATTTATGAAACCTTGACTCGAACTCCATGATATGACTTTTATTTTCAATTATATGTTTATTGCATTGCATGCATTGGTGCACTTAAAGTCCCTGTGTTGCCCAGATGCTGGTGGGAGCACAGGCACACTTTTTGTGACACTACACCTATCTCTACGTTACTTTAGAGGCCTTGTGTTATACCTTTTGAGATTTGTCAAAAGGGTAGCTTTGCTATCTAGCTCTGCTATCTAAGGTTCTCAGACTCCGAAGAGAGGCTATTTGACTCTTCTGATTTCCTGGGATCTTTATTGGTTATGACCCAAGGGACTCTTTGGTAACGTCACCTTGACTTCAACCCTTAGAGTAGAGCTAACCTTGTACATATAGTGAGCTAGAGTACCTTTCAAAAATTAGGACAGGATGCTCTCCCATTTCTAGGATGTGTGATACCACTTGTCTGAATAGTGAACCCTAGATCATTTCAAGCTAGGACAGGATAACCCTACCCTCTTTAGGGGTGTTTGTTCTCTTTCCTGCTATGTGTTATGTGCAATGTATTGGATCTATACAGGGGTTCTCAAATTCGAATGAGTGGTTCAGGTTGTTCAGCTTAGCACCATTACTTCAAAAACAAAAAAAAATAACAAACACATAAAATCACAAAAAAATTTGTAAAATATAAAAAAAAAAAGAAAAAAAAAAGAAAAAAAAAATGTCGATATCCCACAAAGTCGACCATCTCTGTGATTGGGGAGTGACCACCCGTTGATTGCACGAGCTTTATTTTGAGTGTTGTGGCTGGCCCACACTTTGACTGGCAATTTGAAAATGGTTTTATTCTGAGTTCTGAATTGAGTATTGAGTCTAAGTTTGACTCCACCAAGTTTGTAGAGTTGGGGTTAGGCTCGAGTCAGCCTAGTGAGTCAGAGTCTGTTGATTTCGAAAGTGCCAACCTAGATATTTCTGTCCTGTCTAGGTCGTCTTTGTCATTTTCTTTTGAGTCTGTTGTCATTACTGAGTCATAGTCTCTGTTCAATAAACAAAAAAAAAAAAAATGCCATAGAGTCTGCCTACTTTTCTGTGCCTTTAAATCATTGCATTGACCAAAGTTTTTCAAAATGTTTTCCAAAATTCTGATAAAAACAAAGAGGAAGAATTTCCTCGGGATTTGCAAATTTTGATCAACTGAGAGGAAGAGAGGTGTGCTAAGCCTTTGATGAATAAAATCATTTTTGTTAATGTGAGTACTGAGAAAGATCCTGGCTTGGTCCAAATTGGTTCTAGCTTGTTTTCATAAGAGTACGAGTGATTAGTCACTTTGTGAAAAGATTTCAAAAACTATTTTTGCGTGGTCCTGCGAAGACAGGCCTGGAATTGATTATACAGCATAGGATCCCTCTTGACTCGAGGTCCGACCTCCTTAGCTCCTTAGCTTTCAAACCGTGATTCGAAGTATTCAATGACCATCCAAAGTGTAAGGCTTGCATAGCCGAATGGGAAATAGCCCTTGAACTAGGGGCAATGATGTGATTCAAATGGAGGCAGCCCTTCAATTAGGGGCAATAAGGTCGAATATGATTTAGATTGGAAAGAGCCCTTGAACTAGGGGCAATGATGTGATCCAAATTGGAAACAGACCTTGAACTCAGGGCAGAGAATGTGATTTCGATTTGAAACAGCCCTTGAACTAGGGGCAAAAGTGTGAGGCTTGCATAGCTGAAATGGAGGTAGCCCTTGAACTAGGGGCAATAAGGTACCACCCTTGAGAGGCTCGCTGGGCCGAAAACCCGGAAGGGCGACCCAGGCAAAAGTTAGAACACAAAAAAAAATAATAAAAATAAAAAGAAAAATGAAAAGCTCGCAAGGTTGAAAACCCGAAAGGGCGGCTTTGGCAAAAGTTAGAGCGTAAAAGGAGAGTGTCAAAGTGAACCTTAGCCAAACTCTGTAGGGCCAATTCAATAACAATTGTAGGGCAAGAAGTCTCCAATCTCGAATGACTCTGAATGACTTGGAAGTCACTAATCTCAGCAACATCACTAAGGGCAAGAAGGTCAGATGTGAGTTAGATTTGAAGCAGCCCTTGAACTAGGGGCAAAAGGTTGGATGTGATCAAAGAGTTAAAACTGAATCGTTTCCCAATGAAGACCGCCTAGAAAGGAAAAACCCAGAATTTGAGAGAATGAATTTTATTATTGAAGGACAGTCGAGTTCCTATCCACTACACTAGGGGCAACACTAGGGGCAAATTCATACCCAATTCAACCTAGTCCCTACATCATCATATCTACCGGTCAAGTGTAGCAGTCTCTTATAGTTGGCTTAGAGATTCCCCAATCAACATGGACAAGTTAAAATGAAAGTAACCCTTGAGAGGCTCGCTGGGTTGAAAACCCGGAAGGGCGACCCAGGCAAAAGTTAGAGCAAAAAAAAAAAAAAAAAATAGAAAAAAGACATAAAAAAAATGAAATGAACAAAATGAAAAAAAAAATGAAAAAATAAAAAAAAAAAAAAAAAGCTCGCAAGGTTGAAAACCCGAAAGGGTGGCTTTGGCAAAAGTTAGAGCACAAAAGGAGAGTGTCAATACCCGAGTGAACCCTCAGCCCGATACGATGGCCTGATTCCTATCTTTGGGATACGTAGGTAGCTTCATCTCGAAGTTCGGCCCTAATAATTTTTCAACTCATTCATCTTGTCCATGTTTGCTTGGTGTGTCTTTAGTCGACTTGGTTGTCCTATCCGTGTTTGATTGGTGTATCTTCGTTCTGCTCAGTTCAATTGGTTTGATTTAACTTGGTTTAGTTCGGTTCGACGGTACGGTTCGGTTCGGTCCGATCCGGTCTGCTCGGCTTCATTCGGTTCGGATAGCTTGGTTCAAATCGGCTCGGTTCGGTTATCCCCTTTGATTATCTGGTTTGGGGCTATGCACCTTAATGATTGATTCCATGTTAGTTGAGTAGTGGCCATTTGCAAAAATAGGTTTTGATTAATTTGAATGAAGCTGACTAATTTTTCTCGAAAATTGTTCCATTTTTGCAAAACTTGGACCATTCTTTGGATTTGAAAAGGGAAAATTGTCAGTGCTCACAGTTTAGCTTACATGATTTGAAACAGAAAATGGATTAAGTATGCTAATCTAACTCTCATGTTGATCAAAACATATTTACAAAAAAATCAAGAGAAAAAAAAGGGTCAAGGCAATGAACTAGGGGCATAGTCGAGTTAGAGATTCTGTCTTCTCCACCACTCGAGTCAACTATTCAGTATATATAAGTGTGTATTCATACCAGTCAAGGTATTCATACCAGTCAGTGTATATAAGTGTGTATCATACCAGTCAGTGTATTCATACCAATCAGGGTATTCATACCAGTCAGTGTATATAAGTGTGTTCCTTTCATACCAGTCAGTATATTTATACCAGTCGGTGTATTTATACCAATCAGTGTATATAAGTGTGTTTGGATTAATTTGCTTCGTTTTTCAGTTCGTTGGTTCATTTGTTGATTCAGATCAGTAAAGAGTCAATGTCTAATTCAGACTTCAAAAATTCAATCATTCTCAAATTCAATCAAACAAATTATTTTCAAGCTCAAAGTGATATGCCAGTCATGCCAGTGATAAGCAAAAAAAGAAACTGATTTTATTGCAGTTAGGGGAGGACATCCCCGATCACAGAGACACAAAAAAAAACAAAAAAACAAAAAAAAAAAAAAAAAAAAGAGAGAGAGAGAGAGGGATCTTTTTCTTCTTTCTTCTCCG
This sequence comes from Camellia japonica, assembly GCA_030407325.1. Classification (NCBI taxonomy): domain Eukaryota; kingdom Viridiplantae; phylum Streptophyta; class Magnoliopsida; order Ericales; family Theaceae; genus Camellia; species Camellia japonica. Next base: position 20,511 of record JAPPVO010004082.1, on the reverse strand, counting down.
GCAGCAGCCTGGCGGCGAAGATTGCAACCGGCTTCATTTGCACACAACTTCGTTGCTTGACTTTACCATCAGCTGCCTCGCTTCGTCTTTACTCCTTCGGAGCTTTTGAAGACTCTGCCTCGGCCTTGGCAGAGCTTCCAAAGGAGATTATTCCTCGCCGGCCATCAAATTGGTTGTGCGAAGGAACTCCGAATCGTGTCACGGAGGTCGTCAGTCGTTTCAGCTCTTTGTTGCTTTTTCAGCGCGCTAACTTCCCCTCGAGAATCTTTGTACATATGTTGAAGTAAAGAAAGTTGTGCATTCAATCGATGCACCTCACATGTTCTGTTCTGCAGCCGACGGGACAAGTTGGAGACCGCAGTCACGGTCTCCACACATGACCTCAGCGTATACGAGTTTGCTTCGATGTCAGACTGTGCCGCCATGATTTGTTCAACTGACATCGCTGGAAAGTTGAAAACAGGAGAAGGAGGAGGAGCTCGTGGTTGAGGTTCAGGGGAGTCGGAATTGGTCATCTCTATCGTAGACTCGTTTAGGTCTGGGAAAAGAGTGAGAGAACCTTGTGAAGAGGCCATGGCAGAGAAGAGTAATGCAAAAGAAAGAGGTTGTAGAGTGGTGGCAGAGAAAGTTTGCAGGCTTTTGCTCTGCCTCTCTCTTTCGCAGGCCTCAGCTTAAAAAGAGGATGAAGCCAAAGAAGAAGACAAAGAGGGAGGAAGGCTCGAGATGATCTTTGACAAACGAGGCATGATTGGATAGCCTGTCGATCAGGCGCCGAGATTGTTGAAATCATGCGCCAGACACAACGCTCGAAGAAGATGAAAGAAGAGAGAGTAAGACAAAAACAGAAAGAGAGGCGGGAAAGTTGTATATATATATATGTATATATATTGTATAGCTATGTAATATAGATATTTGTTTGAACATTTTGGTCATATGAGTGGCTTGGGTTCAGTGGTGTGGCTCAATGGTTGAAGGTTGAAAGGCTGAGTCCGAGGTCAGGGGTTCGAACCCCACATCGAGTCTTTCTTTGTTTTGTTTTCGTTTTGGTTTTATGTATATATATGTCTTGTATAGTATATATATATTTGTTTGTATATTTTGTCACAGAGTGACGCGGCTCAGTGGTTAAGGACTCGGAGGCCGAGCTTGAGGGCAGGGGTTCGAAACCCCGCATTCCATGTCCATCTATTTTGTGATTTTTCTTTCTTTTTGCGTGTTTTGCGTGCGTGTGCTGACGCCAGCAAACAGAATATGCCTTCTCAGTAACGGCATCTTCCCACTGACGGCAGCCAAACAGAATATTCCCCACCTATGTATATTTCCGTATATATATCTGTGTATATATCCATATATGTTTGTGTATAGGTCCGTATATGTCTGTGTCATATATACGTGTATATATACTGTATATGTCTGTGTGTGTATAGGTCTGTTATTTGTCTGTGTATATTGCCGTATTCATATGTATTTTGTTCGTACATGGTATATATATACGGTATTTGGTTCAAACATACCATTCCTTCTTTCATTCTATGCCCCTATCGCATAATAATCTCACTTCGTGCACCTACCACTCAAATTTCAATTTCAATTCCATCGCATTATCTTGTGCATCAATCGCCCTGCTTTGGGCACCGCCCTGCTTTGGGCATCAAATTCAATCGCCCTGCTTTGGGCACCGCCCTGCCTTGGGCATCAAATTCAATCGCCCTGCTTTGGGCACCGCCCTGCCCTGGGCATCAAATTCAATCGCCCTGCTTTGGGCACCGCCTGCCTTGGGCATCAATTCAACCGCCCTGCCTTGGGCATCAAATTCAATCGCCCTGCTTTGGGCACCGCCCTGCCTTGGGCATCAAATTCAATCGCCCTGCTTTGGGCACCGCCCTGCCTTGGGCATCAAATTCAATCGCCCTGCTTTGGGCACCGCCTGCCTTGGGTATCAAATTCAATCGCCCTGCTTTGGGCACCGCCTGCTTTGGGCATCAAATTCAATCGCCCTGCTTTGGGCACCGCCTGCTTTGGGCATCAAATTCAATCGCCCTGCTTTGGGCACCGCCCTGCCTTGGGTATCAAATTCAATCGCCTGCTTTGGGCACCGCCCTGCTTTGGGCACCGCCCTGCTTTGGGCATCAAATTCAATCGCCCTGCTTTGGGCACCGCCCTGCTTTGGGCATCAACTTCAATCGCCCTGCCTTGGGCACCGCACTGCTTTGTGCATCAATTTCAATCACCCTAACCTTCCCTCTCTCCGTATAAAAATACGTTGAGATACGCCTGTTGGTTAGGCCATTCAATTTCAATCGCCCTAACCTTCCCTCTCTCCGTATAAAAATACGTTGAGATACGCCTGTTGGTTAGGCCATTCAATTTCAATCACCTAACCTTCCCTCTCTCCGTATAAAAATACGTTGAGATACGCCTGTTGGTTAGGCCATTCAATTTCAATCGCCCTAACCTTCCCTCTCTCCGTATAAAAATACGTTGAGATACGCCTGTTGGTTAGGCCATTCAATTTCAATCACCTAACCTTCCTCTCTCCGTATAAAAATACGTTGAGATACGCCTGTTGGTTAGGCCATTCAATTTCAATCACCTAACCTTCCCTCTCTCCGTATAAAAATACGTTGAGATACGCCTGTTGGTTAGGCCATTCAATTTCAATCGCCCTAACCTTCCCTCTCTCCGTATAAAAATACGTTGAGATACGCCTGTTGGTTAGGCCATTCAATTTCAATCACCTAACCTTCCCTCTCTCCGTATAAAAATACGTTGAGATACGCCTGTTGGTTAGGCCATTCAATTTCAATCACCTAACCTTCCCTCTCTCCGTATAAAAATACGTTGAGATACGCCTGTTGGTTAGGCCATTCACTTTCAATCACCTAACCTTCCCTCTCTCCGTATAAAAATACGTTGAGATACGCCTGTTGGTTAGGCCATTCAATTTCAATCACCTAACATTCCCTCTCTCCGTATAAAAATACGTTGAGATACGCCTGTTGGTTAGGCCATTCACTTTCAATCACCTAACCTTCCCTCTCTCCGTATAAAAATACGTTGAGATACGCCTGTTGGTTAGGCCATTCAATTTCAATCACCTAACCTTCCCTCTCTCCGTATAAAAATACGTTGAGATACGCCTGTTGGTTAGGCCATTCAATTTCAATCACCTAACCTTCCCTCTCTCCGTATAAAAATACGTTGAGATACGCCTGTTGGTTAGGCCATTCAATCGCCCTGCTTTGGGCACCGCACTGCTTTGTGCATCAATTTCAATCGCGCTATCTTGCGCATCGCACCATCTTGTACACTCTCCCGGGTCTAGGAGACCTTAAATCCTCTGAAGGTGCAAGTCCTTTGGTGTTTGTCGTGCCCGAACGACTTCAATCGGTCTGGAATAGTCACCTGACTGTGTTTGTAATGAGTTCCTAGGAGATCAACTGAGACGTGGAAACTAGAGTTCGAATGGCGATGCCTAGAACGCAAAAGGTTCGGGATTTCCGAGACTAAAGTCTGGTTTAAATACCCAGGGGTGTATCCCCGGCTTGAAATCTGTATGGTAGCCCCATAGGTTGAGATAGCTTGTATGCGCCTCAACTCTGGAGACTGAACCAACCTAGTCTGTCATCCTGTTGGAGAACAGGGAAAGTTGCAAACATAGCCAGTATTCCATGACATTGTATTGCATTGCATAAATCCAAACCCGGCTTCGCGTAAGGCGTATAAGTCCAACTTTCAAACCGGCTTCGCGTAAGGCGTATAAGTCCAACTTTCAAACCGGCTTCGCGTAAGGCGTATAAGTCCAACTTTCAAACCGGCTTCGCGTAAGGCGTATAAGTCCAACTTTCAACCCGGCTTCGCGTAAGGCGTATAAGTCCAACTTTCAAACCGGCTTCGCGTAAGGCGTATAAGTCCAACTTTCAAACCGGCTTCGCGTAAGGCGTATAAGTCCAACTTTCAAACCGGCTTCGCGTAAGGCGTATAAGTCCAACTTTCAACCCGGCTTCGCGTAAGGCGTATAAGTCCAACTTTCAAACCGGCTTCGCGTAAGGCGTATAAGTCCAACTTTCAAACCGGCTTCGCGTAAGGCGTATAAGTCCAACTTTCAAATCGGCTTCGCGTAAGGCGTATAAGTCCAACTTTCAAACCGGCTTCGCGTAAGGCGTATAAGTCCAACTTTCAAACCGGCTTCGTAAGGCGTGTAAGTCCAACTTTCAAACTACATTTTGTGTATATCATTTGCATTCTGCCCCTGAACTACGCTGGTTTGATCCTTGCAAAGGGATACGTAGGCAACCTTCGGGTTCAACCACTTGCATTACATCTGGTTTGTACATGCATTGCCTTTTGTGTGATTGTCCAAGTCTTACGGCCTTGTCAAAAGGGTCGTCTTCTGGCTTTGACATTCACTCACATCATTTCATGACTTCGAGCTCTGTCAAAGAGGGGCAACTGTAGACACCCCATTTTGACCGGCCCTAAGACTTGGGCATTTTATTTTTGACCATCCTCACCAGAAAAAGGCATCACTAATATTTTGGTAATTTGTAGTATTTATAATTTTATTTATGTGTGTGTATATTTGTTTTAGGTGTATTTTGTATAAATTGATAAATATTTTATAAACAAAAGAAAATAAAAAAAGAAAAACAATACAAATAGAAAATAAAATAAAAAAAGAAAAAGAAAAAGAAAAAAATAGTGGGGTGATTTTAAAAAAAAAAAAAACAAAAAAAGAAAGACAGAGTGGGTTCGGTGGAAAGCATAAAAGAGGGAAGGGAGTAGGTGAAAAAGAAGAAAAAAAGAGGGGACAGTATTTTCGGTGGGAAAGATTTTAGAGAAAGTGGAGAAATAAAAATAAAAGATAAGAAGGCACTAATCAATGTTTTTTGGTGGAGAACATTTTAGAGTGGAGGATAATGGGTTAGGTGAAAGGTTTTTGTGTTTGAGTTTAAAACAAGAAGAGGGGAGATGGCTGGAAGACAGGGGAAGCCAACTCAAATACATGTTTATTGTGAGAGTCACTGGGCTGGGTCTCTGAAAACCACAAGAAGAGAACTTTTATTCAGGGGAGCTCACACATGACTCACAGGAGGAAGGAGGGAGCACCCAGGAACCTCTCTCTCACTCTTCTCTCTCTAGCTGTTCTCTCTCCCTCACTCTCACTGAGCTTCAACACTCCTATCACACGATTCAGAGAGAGAAAACACAACACACACGGTTAGAAAGAGGCAGCAGCCACAGCACACACAACACCACCACCACCGTGGCCACCCATCACCCACCACCACCATGATCACAAAAAAAACACACATTGACACCCCCCACAGGCACACGGGTTGATAGGCTCTGCATCACCATCACACCACACACGGCACAACAAGGGGAGAGGGAGAAGGAACACACGTTAACACCCCCACATGATATACGGAGAGAGAGGGGATACAACACCCTCATCACCATTGACACACACCCATCATCCAGCACCACCATACCATTCAAAAAGACACACGGGATGAAGAAATGGAGAGACCCATCTCTTCCTTTCTCACTCTCTCTTCTCTCACTAAACACACACAGCCATAAACAACTCACAGACCACGGCAGGCACAATACAGCAGACCCAGCTAGCACAACTCCTCTCCTCTCTCATTCTAAACACACACCATGCACACACAAACCCAACTCTCTCACCTCACGGCTCCATTACACCACCTCTAAGTCACACCCCAGAGAGATACACACGGCACACACATGCACATGATACACCCACATGCACACACACACGGCACAGGAGAGAAGACCCACACTCTCTCTCTGCTCTCACTCTCTCTCTCTCTCTCTCTCTAGCTGGGTCTCTCTCTCTCCACACATGCACACATGACACCCACGGTAGAGAGAGAGACCGGCCACCCACACACCATTAACATTCGTCTCTTCCTCTCTATCTTCTCTCCAAATACATAGACAAACATACATAATCGTGTGGGCTAATCGGACTTGGAAGAGTGAAGAAGAAAGGTGGCCGTGGGGAAGGAAGAGGTCCACCTCGTGTAGGTTCTTCTGGTGGGAAATTCAATTTTGGATATTGGACGGTGGTTTTGTATAGGCTAATCACGAGCTGTTTTACCATGGCTTGGTTTGTGGTATTTTTCCATTCATGTGTGTTCAAATGTGTTATTTGGGGTGGTGTAAAGCATGTGGACTGTTATAAAAGAGGGGATTTGATATATTGGACCAACGTGGATACTGATGATTATGGGTGGTGGGCCTCGCTTTTAAATTTGTCATTTTTAGTTTGTGCTTGAGCCATTTTGCTGAGAGTGATTAAGGTGTTACTGCTTTAGTTTTTTTTATTTTGAGTGTTTGGTGAGGTTTTATTTTATTTTATTTTTTTTCTCCTCTCTCCCTCATTCGGATCTGTAATAATTCAAGTGTTGTAATAATTCTCCCACCCCGTTTCTTTCTATCCCATTCTTTATCGCTTTTCCTAACTGTGTATGTATATATCTGAATGCCATGTATATCCCTGCTTTACATTCATGATCCATGCATAAGATTCGGCTAAATTTGCATCTTTATGCTTTCATTGATTATCCCATGATTCTGTGTTTTGAGATGATTCACATGCCATATTCTAGAAGCCAAATCTTTAGTGCATCTCATGAGTGAATTGCATTAGGATTCTGTATATAAGATCATGCATATTTTACTAACTTTTGTTTTGTAGTTGTTCGAGGGACGTCGGTAAATCTGTGAGTTTTTATGCTTTAGCATCCCATTTGTGTGTGATTTTCTTATTATGTTTAGCATCCTACCATGTGGCTATTTGCTTAAGTGATATAACTGTTGAATGCCTGTGGATGAAGGCTTGTTGCTTAAATTGGAATGATTCAAAATGTACGTCTTAAGCCCACTTGTCAAGTGGCAAAATCAAACCCTTTTCGAAAAACAAACATGAAGTTGAACTGTTCCAATTTGAGCAAACTAGTCTATACTTGTATGCTTCACATAGTAAATTTTAGGATTTACTATAATCAGAACATAAACATATAAAGAAAATAAAAGTCATATCATGGTTTAGTAGAGGCCGATCTTTGATTGGGTGAGTGGGGGTGCTCATTATTGACCTTCCCCTCTCATACCTAAGGTTCCGAGCCAAGCATCCTTGGTTACGACGAACAGTGGCCTTTGGCACCGAGTCATGGGTTTCCTAATTTCCCAAAATATTAGGTGGCGACTCTGAGATCTGATGACGCAGTCCATTTTTTACAAAAATTGCAATAAAAATGGATTTTCAATAAAAGTTGCCAAATCTGGACTCTCATCTATGTTTCACATTGCATCGTGAGACTTGAGATCAAAGAGATCTCGGGAGTCCGAACTGTTTAACGCGCGCGGGTACCCCCCGGGCATGTTACAGGAAGATCATACTACTTGTTCGAGCGGGCTCCAGAACGGTCGAAGTAGAATTCCTGGTCGTAAAGCTCCCTTCACCGTATAATGTCATCATTGGGCGAACCTGGTTACATATTATGAAGGCCGTTCCAAGCACTTATCATCAGCTTGTGCGCTTTCCGACAGCCCATGGCATTGAAGAAATCCGTGGCTCCCCGTAATCAGCACAAGCAGAGATTTTACGAAAACCCTATCACTGACCTGACCTGTGGACTTTGATACTTGTATATATATCACTTCCGCAATGCAAACCATTTTTCTCCGTCGCTCAATTCATTTCTCAAACCCCATTGTAGCGCTAGTCATGTCGACGATTCAAAGCCCCTTAGGGCCGATTAAGACTCCGGATTCGGAGCGCCCTTCGTAGATATCACGATTGGCCACATTAAGTCTCCGGATTCGGAGCCCCCTCTGGTGCATGACACCTTAGGGCCGATTAAGTCTCCGTATTCAGAGCCCCCTTTGGTGCATGACACCTTAGGGCCGATTAAGTCTCCGGATTCGGAGCCCCCTTTGGTGCATGACACCTCAGGGCCAATTAAGACTCCGGATTCAAAGCGCCCTTCATGGATATCACGATTGGCCTCATTAAGTCTCCGGATTCAGAGCCCCCTTTGGTGCATGACACCTTAGGGCCGATTAAGTCTCCGGATTCGGAGCCCTCTTTGGCGCATGACACCTTAGGCCTGATTAAGACTCCGGATTCGGAGCGCCCTTCGTGGATATCACGATTGGCCACATTAAGTCTCTGGATTCGAAGCCCCCTTTGGTGCATGACACCTTAGGGCCGATTAAGACTCCGGATTCGGAGCGCCCTTCGTGGATATCACGATTGGCCACATTAAGACTCCGGGTTCGGAGCCCCCTTTGGCGGATGACACCTTAGGGCCGATTAAGACTCTGGATTCGGAGTGCCCTTCGTGGATATCACGATTGGCCACATTAAGTCTCTGGATTCGGAGCGCCCTTCGTGGATATCACGATTGGCCACATTAAGTCTCCGGATTCGGAGCCCCCTTTGGTGCATGACACCTTAGGGCCGATTAAGTCTCCGGATTCGGAGCCCCCTTTGGTGCATGACACCTCAGGGCCGATTAAGACTCCGGATTCGGAGCGCCCTTCGTGGATATCACGATTGGCCACATTAAGTCTCCGGATTCGGAGCCCCCTTTGGTGCATAATACCTTAGGGCCGATTAAGACTTCGGATTCGGAGCGCCCTTCGTGGATATCACGATTGGCGACATTAAGACTCTAGGTTCGGAGCCCCCTTTGGTGCATGACACCTCAGGACCGATTAAGACTCCAGATTCGGAGCGCCCTTCGTGGATATCACGATTGGCCACATTAAGTCTCCGGATTCGGAGCCTCCTTTGGTGCATGACACCTTAGGGCTGATTAAGACTCCGGATTCGGAGCGCCCTTCATGGATATCACGATTGGCCACATTAAGACTCCGGGTTCGGAGCCCCCTTTGGCGGATGACACCTTAGGGCCGATTAAGACTCCGGATTCGAGCACCCTTCGTGGATATCACGATTGGCCACATTAAGTCTCCGGATTCGGAGCGCCCTTTGGTGCATGACACCTTAGGGCCGATTAAGACTCCGGATTCGGAGCGCCCTTCGTGGATATCACGATTGGCCACATAAAGTCTCCGGATTCGGAGCCCCCTTTGGTGCATGACACCTTAGGGCCGATTAAGACTCCGGATTCGGAGCGCCCTTCGTGGATATCACGATTGGCCACATTAAGTCTCCGGATTCGGAGCCCCCTTTGGTGCATGACACCTTAGGGCCGATTAAGTCTCCGGATTCGGAGCGCCCTTTGGTGCATGAGACCTTAGGGCCGATTAAGACTCCGGATTCAGAGCGCCCTCGTGGATATCACAATTGGCCACATTAAGTCTCCGGATTCGGAGCCCCCTTTGGTCATGACACCTTAGGGCCGATTAAGTCTCCGGATTCGGAGCCCCCTTTGGTGCATGACACCTCAGGGCCGATTAAGACTCCGGATTCGGAGCGCCCTTCGTGGATATCACGATTGGCCACATTAAGTCTTCGGATTCGGAGCCCCCTTTGGTGCATGACACCTTAGGGCCGGTTAAGACTCCGGATTTGGAGCGCCCTTCGGCACGAACAAAACAAAACTCGCCAACATCCGAAATAAGGTGCTTAACTAAGCATATAAAAAATTCAGGATAAGACGCAAATATTTGAAATAAAACTTTTTATTTGATCAAACAATTGTTACATAAACGCAACCCGCATTTGAGCATTACAATTTTTATTTGATCAAACAGTTGTTACATAAACGCAACCCGCATTTGAGCATTACAATACCCATTTTCAACCTCAAAAGCTAAAAAAGGGGAAAAGATGCATTCGTAAAGCGGCAGCGCCGAATCAACTCCCGTCACCCGGAAGTCGTCCACGGTGTGCAATGCCTTGAGCCAACTGTGCCCAAGCCCATGACTTGCGCGTTGCCAAACTTCCCCTGATACCATTATAATGTTAAGGCAAAGATCCAGGACAAGGAAGGATAAACTGATACCATTGACAATGTCAAGGCAAAGATCCAGGACAAGGAAGGATAAACCCAACGGTCGTTGCCTTTCTTTTCGGGGTGATCTGCTTCGACGACTTGAAGATTCATGCCAACTGTTGGATGCCCTACTTCCCATACGGATGGGTCCTCTGCCGCGCTCCATGGCAACACCAAGTTCGGCTGAACTCCGAGCCTCTAACTAACATCCCCACTTATCCCACCTCACATAAGTGATTGTTTATCTGCGCGAAGCGCCCACTCCTTTTCTTTTCAACACTGGCAGCGATCTCTAGGCCCCAATCCCGAGGCGATTTCACTAACGCTAAACTCCATGAGACAAACGTCGGTTGACATTCGCCACGGCGTAGTTATCCAAACGACCTTTTGAAGCACGTGCACTGGCAAAAAATCTAGGCCCCGAGCCGAGTTGAATTTGCCGCAGCCACCCTACCCACTGGCTTTCGGCTTCCTCAGGTTACAATGGCCTCATTCAGGAATAAAGGACTATCACGTATAGGTCGACCCTGCCTATAAACTGGCGTATCACATATGGGTCGACCATGCCGATCAACGTTTATACATTCATTCAAACATATACAATAAAACGAAACACATACATGCCAAATACGAACAGCAACAAAATATTTATAATAGAACGTTTTTTCTATTCAATAAAACAAACAATAAATTACATAGTTTTGAACGTGATTTGCGTTTCAACCTTACAATAAGTATTCTTATACGGCGTCACCCTCATCCTCGCTCTTCTCGACTTCAAAAGCAGAAAACGGAAAATGTTTACTGTGGTAGAGTGGCAATACCGAATCAATACCCGACGCTCGAAGAGCTTCCGCGGCTTGAGATGCCTTGATCTAACCGTGCCTAAATCCACGATTTTCACATCGGCAAACTTCTTCGGCAAGTTTTCCTTGGTCTTTTCGATTCCAACTTTTCGGCCTTCATGAAAACCTTTCTCATAGGCCCTCCCTTTCGCGGACTCCATTGCGAACATACTCGTCGTCTCACGATCGGCAAGCGCGGAACTGATGAGCTGACTGGTAACCCTTTCTTCTACGATTGGGTTTGCCTGCCCGGCAGGTTGCACCTGAGCCGCCTTGGTCTTCCTTAACTCGCACTTAGCCGCCTCTGTGCGAGCCTCCAAACTTCGAATACATTCCTCATTCTTCTTCATTTCTCGACGGGCAGCGCGCAACCGCATGCCAATTTCATAGGCAGTGTAAAGCCCCTTCACCGCCCCGTGAATGCCTTCGCGAAATACTTCGTAGTCCTGATGACCTACCATCGATTGCTGAACCTCAGGAGGAAAAATTTGTCAAGCAAACTCGACCGCTACATTTGGGTCTCGAACGGTCGAGTCTGCCTCTGTCATGGGTCTATTCCCCACAAATACTGCAAAGCTTAATGGGCACGGATTCGAGTCAGATCCCCTCTCGACTCGAGGTTGAGAAGATCTGCCCTGCGACTGCTTGTCCCGCCTGGGCGACCTGCTTCGATGTCGAGGAGACTGACACCTCTCTCGATCCCTGGAACTCCTACTCCCTGTGCGCGAAGGGTCACCACCTTGATTCATGTCTCCACCTAGCTCAGCTAGCGTCCTCGCTTCCCCTCTGCTGTTAAAGAAGAGTCTGTTCGCCATTCACACGATACCTTCAAAGGCTGGAGTCAGTTGCTTACTGTGCTCATAAAAGTTGTACCTTTAATCATTTATCCTTTACAGAGGCAGCACCCTCGAGGCAATCTCATTAATTGTGAAAACCTCAATCGCCCAGCGCCGACTAGATCGCACCGTCTGGGGCAAGGGCAGATAGATTTACCAAGATATTCGGCTTAATCGCCCCAGTCGGCCCGTGAATCGACTTCAAAACTCAAGTTCGTCTCATCCGGCGCCCAAATGATCATGCACCACCTGGGGCAAGGGCAGATTAATCAATCTATTCAGCTTAAGTGCCCCAGTCGACCCGTGAATCGACTTCAAAACTCAAGTTCGTCTCATCCGGCGCCCAAATGATCATGCACCGCCTGGGGCAAGGGCAGATTAATCAATCTATTCGACTTAATCGCCCCAGTCGGCCCGTGAATTGACTTCAAAATGATCATGCACCGCCTGGGGTAAGGGCATGATAGATTTATCAATATATTCGGCTTAATCGCCCCAGTCGGCCCGTGAATCGACTTCAAAACTCAAGTTCGTCTCATCCAGCGCCCAAATGATCATACACCGCCTGGGGCAAGGGCAGATTAATTAATCTATTCGGCTTAAGTGCCCCAGCCGGCCCGTGAATCGACTTCAAAACCCAAGTTCATCTCATCCGGCGCCCAAATGATCATGCACTGCCTGGGGCAAGGGCAGATTAATCAATCTATTCGGCTTAATCGCCCCAGCCGGCCCGTGAATCGACTTCAAAATGATCATGCACTGCCTGGGGCAAGGGCATGATACATTTATCAATATATTCGGCTTAATCGCCCCAGTCGGCCCGTGAATCGACTTCAAAACTCAAGTTCGTCTCATCCGACGCCCAAATGATCATGCACCACCTGGGGCAAGGGCAGATTAATCAATCTATTCGGCTTAAGTGCCCCAGTCGGCCCATGAATCGACTTCAAAATGATCATGCACCGCCTGGGGCAAGGGCAGATAGATTTATCAACATATTCAAGTGCCCCAGCCGGCCCATGAATCGTTTCAGCATAATACCAACGAACTATTCGACATACGAATGATAACTCAATATTGCCAAGATATCCAATCGTAGCAAGCTTAACAGAGTAATCATTCTATCTAAAGTAGTGAAAGGCAAACATTCTTCACCAACATAACATCACAAACTGCGCACAAGTAGTAGTGAAACAACAAGATAATTTTCATTAATAAATTGAGCACAGACAGTAACCAATTTATACATGAAAACTACTCGGAACCCAACAAAAATTCCTTAAAACAAAAACATACATTAAAAGGGAAAGCATTTCATAAAATTCGAATGACTCCCAGATCAATCCTCGGGTCAGACTCAAGTGGCTCAACGTCCACCTGCTCATAAGGAATTGGCAAGGCCAATGTAACCCCAGCGGTATCAAGGGCCTTGAGCCACCCATGTTTGAACCCCCGATTCTCAAACTTGGGGACTTGATCTACGTATTCCTCGAAGGCGGCGCCTTTTCCTGCTTCGAATACGGCGGAAGCCTCAGATTTTGCCTTTTCCTTGGCCGCTTTCAACTCTGCTAGCTCAGTCTCCATCTTGTTAAGCACCTCCTCGGCTAGCCTAAGCGATTCTTTGCTCGCGTTCGCCCTATCTTCGACATTAGAGCGGAGATGATCGGCAGTCTGAGCCCTTTCTACTTCGGCTTCGGCTCGCGCAGTCTCCATCGCGGCTCTCATCATCTCAAACTCGGCCCTGCTCTTTTGATCGACGACTTCTGACTGCAAACGGTCAATCCTCTAAAGGGCATCACGCAGGCGGTGACCCAAGTCGGCGATCCTGCCGACCGTCTGCAAAACGAGTTGGGATCGTTAGATGCCATAGGCAACCAAAATCAAAACAAGTCAAAGTTCACCTACCAAAAGGGCCGATTGCGCAGATAGGGCTACGGCCACCAAATCCGACACGGCATAAAAGGATGTCTTATCAGCTGGTAGGGAGACTGAAGCCGCCAGGCTCAAGGCTACCGCTGGATTGGTAATGATGGATGCATCGGAAGGAATTGGCGTGTCTCTGATCTTTGGCTGAACAATGAAAGGAACAACCACGTCCGATTCTTCCAAGCGAGGCCTTTTGTCGGCAAGACTATCTTCTGAACCGGCCTCTCCCTCGGCGCTACGCTTCTTGCCCCGCTCTTCCGGAATCAACCGTTCTTCAATGACCGGTTGTTCAACCTCTTTCGCCATGTTAGCCGCAAGAATCTGAGCCGGCTCTTCAATAACGAGTTCGAAAGACTCAACCAAGGCAGGTCCAGAACGGGCGGCCTCGGCCTTTTTCCGGGCGGCCATGCGCTCGGCATTTTTCTTTCGAGCCATCTGCGTGAGGCTTTCCCCGGCCATACCTTCAAAAAAATCGCCAGGTAGGTCTCCCAAACTTCCAAAAATGTCTCCAGAAGAAAATTTTGCCCGACTCGAAGTGGACGGCGAGGTAGGCTGACTACGACTGGCTGCCTCAAACGCCGATTTTAGGGCCTCGTCAACCTCTTCGGCCTCCTCAGCGAACTCTCTGGCTGGATCAGTGACTACCTCTACCACTGGCTCAACGTCTTGCCTCGAATCAGAAGCTTCGAGACCAACTTGCCTAAGGCTCTTGAAGCTAGGTAAGATAAGAGCCGCAAATTGTTGATCGGCGGATGGAATCGGAATGTTGTCAACGGCCGAAAAAGTAGTATAAGTAGGCTCGTATCGAAGAAGTATATGGGCCGCTCTCTCTTGCCTCTGTAAGTTTGGACGGCCGAAGTATCCGAGTGCAGTCGCAATCTGCGCAAGGACTGCGTCGTCAGTAGAGACCAGAATCTTCTTCAAATTACTGCTTGCAAAGACAAAGGGTTAGACACGAAAAGAAGGCCGAGTAAAAGAAAAGTCCAATAAACGCAAGGAGACACACGGCAACCTGGTTCACCCCTCCGTCTGGGAATAGGGTCTAGGCGACCCTCGCCTTCGCCAAATTCTCAGTTCCCTCGGACATTGACCATTACGTCATCCATACGCTTTCCAGAACTGGCAAGCATGGTTACCAAATGATGGTCAGTATCCTTGGCCCTAAGAAAGTACCGCCCAAGCCGACCGAAAGATTTGGCTAAAGCATAGCAGTGCCGAATGGCCGGAATGCCAAGATCGATCCTAAGGCGCCGGTTCAACTCTACGATCCCCATTACGATTCGAAAAAAGTTCACATTGGGCTGAGAAGGAATCATACCCCAATAGCGGAGGACGGCCATAAGGAATGGATGTAGGGGGAAACGGACCCCGCTCTCTGCAATGGATAGGAGAGGAAAGACGATTGAATTTTGATCCTCTCTCTCCATATCCAGAGTGTTGTCCATCACAAGAGATAGATGAACATCGTCGGGGATGGAAAAGTGTCTCTGGAATCCGGAGACACAACCCTCAGAAAGGAGGTCTTTCAAGTGTTTAGCCATTTTCACGGGGAATAAAAGGTTCGCCAAAATTAAAATAACAAACAGAAAGTAGGATTGCAAAGAAAGAGAAAGACTTACGAGGGTAAGGGGGACGGGGGTAGACAGAGAAGAGTTGCAGAAAATGCGAGTCAGAGAAGGGCTATCCGCTGGCGGTCCAAGAGTCTCGAATACTGGACGAACTGTGCATTCGAAAGGACTGAAATTTCAAATCACAATAAATGCGAGACGCACGAATGAGGCGGGAAAGTGTAATGATGACCAAAAAAGTATGCGCATTCTGACATCTGTATTGGGGTACGCGAAGCCGCCTGACCTATTTTAACTTTTCCAATTCAAGACCAAACACGCCGATTAACTATCGTCAATGGGGAGTTCGGGGGGCAATTGTGGGGGCCGAATTTATGGAAAAAATCAGAAGGTGCGTACCATCGGAAGACTGATATTAATCGGCTGTATCCTACAAGAGTGGGAAACCGAATATAACATATGTGCCGAATAAGTGTAAGTCCTTAGGGCCGAATAATAGAAAGGACAATGATTAAAAAGTAGGCCCTGGCCCCGAGGATCAAAAGGAACAGGTATAAATACAGGAACAATGGGTTGAGAAAGGTATGTAAGAATCACTTCACTTAACTTAGTAAACAAGCTATCTTGAGTGTCTGAACTGACTTGTCCGTCGGAGTGCTAATTCCGGCACCCCCGACCGGAGTGTTTGTATCTTTTCAGGTGACTAGCTGAGGATCATTAGCGTCTCCCAGGATCTGAAGAGTATTTCCAAACCACTTCTCCACAGAATGCATGTGGATGAAGGCTAATTGCTTGAATTGGGATAGTTTGATTAAATGTCCATTTTAAGCCCACTTTTTCAAGTGACAAATTCACAAAACGATTTTAAATAAAACACGAAATCAAATGTTCTAATTCTTGCAAATTACTCTATACCTTGTGTGCATCACATAGTAAGTTAGCCTAATAAATCAGAACAAGAGCATATAATGTAGATAAAAATTACATCATGATTAGTAGAGGCTGATCTTTGATCGAGCGAGTGGGGTGCTCAATTCATGACCTTCCCCTCTCGTACCTAAGTTCCCGAGCCGAGACACTTTGGTGATGATGGACTAATGGCTTTTGGCATGAGTCTTGAGTTTCCTAAATTTCTCAAAAATATTTAGGTGGCAACTCTAAAATTTGACAAGACAGTCTATTTTTGGCATTTGATTCAAACATTGATTTTTCAAAAGAATAGCCGGATTTAGACTCTTTTTGTGTTATTGTTTCACATTGCACTTGTGAAATCAGATTCAAAACGACGGGAGTCCAAACTGTGGGGTTATTCATCTTCCAAAAGGAGCACGAAAAGTCAAGCCACAGTTTCTAGCGACTCTGCTGGAGATTTAGAGAACTTCACTTAAAACTCATGATGTGAAATTTTATCTACACTTATATGTTCTTTGCATTGCATTTGCATGGTTATTTTAAGTCACTGTGTTTTTCATCTGCTATTCCTGGACGATTTGCCGGAGGCTTGCCCAAAAGGCTTACCAAAATGCTGACCAGTCATGGGCTCTGCCATGTGGGAAACACAACCCTTGGATCTGGATAACCGCTGTACTGCTTGATCCAGCTTTCACTTCTCGGTGTTAGGTGTGAGAGGTATATTAGGTAATCTTGCTTAGGTACCCTTTTGACCATTTGACCTAGTTGCATAATGAAGCTATAGTGACTATTCCAACTTAGGACAAGATGCCACCCACTTGCAGGATGTTGTGAAACTCGTTGTTTGAAATAATGCAGCCAAGATCATGCCAAAAATCTAGGACAGGGTAACCTTACCCCCTCATAGGGGTGTTTTGCTTCTTTTACTTGGTATGTGCTTTTACAAGGAGACTGTACAGGATGGTTCATATCAATATGAGTTTCAGAACAGAGTTCAGTGGGGATTACAGTTCAGCTATGTGTTATAACTGTTGTGAATCGAGGTCGAAGTGCTGTTCGATTTTGATTATGTTTTTCTTTCTTTTTGCTAGGTAATTTACCATCATAGCTTCCGAAAGACCCAATATTCCCCCAAGTAGTGTGGATTCGTTTTGGTAGGCTTTGTAAAGCTCAAGACCTTGTTGGTGGTCAGCCCATGTTAGTCTCGCTTCCGCCAGTCACCCGACGAAGAAGGAACAGACAGTCAGTAGCATCAGTACAAGGCACTCTGCAAACACCTATCCGCTTTCACTCAATTGGTTCACCAGCATCTAGTTCACGTAGACCAACAATGGGATAGAATACATCACAGAATGCGGAGGAATTTGCTGCCATTATAGTGGCTTTCCAAAGAACCATGGACACTGTAAACTAGAGGATGGAAACACAAGATGAAATTATCACCGATCTACGATGTACATCTGGGGCATCCGCATCAATCGTGCATCCAATCTCGACTGCTCAGCCAAATCCTGATCCACCCCCTCCGATTGAAAATTTGCCAGTCCCAGATCTTCAGGAAATGTTTTCCCAAGCTCCGGTTTATAGGCCTCTGGTTCAACCCCTCGCAAAAATCTTTCTTTTCGATATCAATGAAATTGATCCAGCCTTGGTCAAGATTGCTAGATTAAAGAAAGCATTGAAGAAATCCAAGGGCTTCAACTCTATTCCAGATATCAAAGACGGGTACACTGAGGCTTCGGTCAGATTACCGAAGAAATTTAAGATGCGCCACATCGACAGATTCGATGGGAGTGGGGATCTAATTGTTCATGTCCGATTTTTTCAAACGTATTGAGGCCCATGGGTTTGTCTCGGGCGGAGAAGCTCTCGTTGTTTGGGAGAACCTTGTCTGATGTAGCAACCATCTGGTATGCTAAATTTAAGGACTCAACAAAGCAGAATTTGGAGGAGCTATCTGAGGCGTTTGTCAATCAATATTCGTATAACACCCAGATAAAGGTGACCATTAGTGAGCTGGAGGCTACTACCCAGAACCCCAATGAATCATTCATCAATTTTGTCGCCGTGTAGAGAGCCAAGGCAACCCGAATGACAAATAGGCCTGCCGAAAGAGAACAAGTCCAACTAGTGGTCCAGAACCTTGAGCCAGACATATTGTAGAGAATGATAGTGGCACCATTGTCCACATTTGCTTCCTTAGATGACTGGGGTCCAGATTGAGAGTGCATTCAAAAAGGGTATCTTCCATAGAACAAGTGAACCCGCAAAAAGGCCATTCTCTCGAAATACCAATGCTAGCAGTAGCATTATTCCACAGCCTGCGGATGTCAGTACTGTTGTTTCAACAGCCAAGATGGCTGATCCCTTTGCTGCTGCCACAACCTTACAACCTTCACAAAATACCGGTCGACCCCAGAATCGAAGAGTTTTTACTCCCCTCTATATGAGCCTAACCTACGCCCTCAAGCTATTAATGCAAAAGGGACATCTCAAGCCTTTCGATCCTTGTTCACTTCCAGACCCATTGCCACCCAAACATGACCCTACCCAGTATTATATCTTCCACCAACAACATGGCCATCCCACGGACATGTGTTACCGCTTACGTCATGAGATCCAGGATCTCATTGACAACAAAGTCATTGCTCCCACCCGCTAAACCAAACATAATAACCAATCCACTTCCTGCACAAAACTAAGTCCCCCCGCCCAAAAACATTAACCACATCCATACACTACCGCCCACCTTCAATCCTAGCACATATATTACCTCATCCCATCTTCCAAAACCGGTGGTGGTCATTCCAGAAGGCACAAACATGTGCATGATGGATCTAACACCACAAACCCAATCCAGACCCATGGCAGTAGAAATGGAGAAAGAGAAGAATGTATTGAAGACAGGGTCACCTGATACCCGTGTCATAGAAAAGCGGGTCTCACTCGCAAAGGAGTACAATCATAGTTTATACATTGTGGCCATTGATCAGCTGAAGCTAGTGGTTAGCATCAATGCTATCAGGGAAGGCCAGTTAGGGCAACATCAGAATGATTGGCCTGAACACGGCCTAAATGACTTAGCTAACTTAGAAGAGGATTTGGCTAATTTGGAGGAGGATCTAGAGGATTTGTACTTCTTCAAAGAGGAGGATACAAGAAGTGTTCAAGTAAGATGGTGGAACCTGTGCCAGCTAGAAACAAGCAATGGATGGTTGAGTGAGGAAGAGTCAGATATGGAGGAACAAATAGGAGAGACTGGAACAAAAAAAAAATTGTTGCGAGTGGCAAGGCTGAGGCTGCACCTCTTATTGAGAAAGAACAGGCACTGGAACAATTTCAAAAAGAAAGGATAAAAAAGATCTAGACGAAGATAGCTCTGGAATAGGGCAAAGGAAAAGAAAAAGAAGAACCTGAGACAACAATGGGTGATGTCCAAACTACCAAAAAGGTCGAATGGGACCCCAACGACCGGAAAAGAATGTTGAAGAAGCTTAGAAAATATTGAGATTCAAAAACCAAGACTATGGTGGAGGAAGAATGGTATGATGATGGGCGCGTGATGCCAACATGCTCCAGATAGAACCTGATGCCAGCCCGGCCATGACTGCGGAAGAAAGGTGGGAAGACAGTAACCTAAGTCATGCATACACTGACGAAGGTTGGAAAATTGATACCCTGGATAACACTTGGTATATGTAGACACCCCATTTTTGACCGTCCTCAAGACTTGGACGTCATCGTTTGAACACTCGATGATCATCTATGCTCGTGTCGTTTTGAGTTCCTGAAGGTCTCGGCTATGCGCCTTGCCTTGAAGCGTCTCGACTTGTCTGTTTTGTGCTTGGTTGTGGACCAAGAGCTTGTGGCTTTGTTTCTGAGGGAAGTGGGTGGCCTGCTGGCCAACCCTATAACCTATCGGCTAGGCCCCGTGCCCATCAGCTGTGCCCTCTTTCCATCGGCCATAAGTGTTGGCCGGTCGGCCTCACTGATGGCCGGTCGGCCATATTTTTTGGCCGAGGCCCTTTTCTTTGCTTTTGCAGATATTTTTATTGCCAGTTGTGCCAGCTGTGAGCATAGAATGCATCATCCATACACGTGTATGGAGGGATTGCACCAAGCTTCTAACTTGTCCAACAAGCTTGAGACTTGGATTTCTATAAGAGGGAGGCTCCTCTCCCCTTTCAGAGGTTGAGAATTTTGGATTAGGGCAAAACATATCCCTCTCTCTCTATGTTTGTACTAGTTGTGCCTTAAAGTGAATTTTCTTCACACTTTTGCACTAAAGCACCAAGTTAAACACCATTACCTTGTTGCTAAGGTACTTGAGGGTGTTGTTTGGACTCAAAAACTGGTTTTAACTCAGAGAACTTGCTGTCTTAAAGTTGTGCTTCAAGGGTGAGTGTTTTCCCTCTTCTTTATT
>JAPPVO010004081.1:0-39445 GCA_030407325.1 Camellia japonica | reverse complement strand
ATCATTTTTGGGTGTGGATCATGTGATCAAAATCTAGAGAAGGGTAAGGATGATGGTAGTTACTGTTTGGAATTTTTTAAAATTTTCAATTTATATTTTTACATTTTTAGTGATTTTTAAAAATATTTTAATGAATTTATTTTTTAACTTTTTAGATCCATTTAATTTCGATATATTAAAAAGTAAAAATTTGTACAAAAATTTTAGAAAAATTTATTGAATTAATAAAATATGAAAATGTACTAATTTGTTTTTTAATATTCATTGTATTTGGTCAATTTTTTAAAAAAAATTCACAAATAATATATTTTTTAAGTATATGTATGTGGAGAACTGGTTTGAAAATACTTCAAGATCCAGTAAAACGTTCTTGATCCTCTGATTGTCACCTGGAAAAGGGATGAACACTCTGGTCGGGAGTGCTAGAATTAGCACTTTGACGGACAAGTTAGTATGTTCTCAAGTTTACTTCTATCTCAAGTTATTTTATCTATTCTCACATACTTCTCTTTGGTTGATGTTCCTCTATTTATACTAACCTCTGGTCCCATGGGTCAGGCCCACTCTTAATCCAACGCATGATTGCTTATTCAGCCCTCCGGTTGTGTGCCGGTTCCTACTCATCTCCCTGCATGGCCGATTTGTATATTTGGCTTCAAGAGCCCTTTGGATAGAGCCGAATCATCTTTGGCCTAATTTCCTTCAAATTAATTTGGCTTTCCTTAGTATATAATTATTCGGCCCCCACACTTGCCCCCCAAACATCCGACTAATGCTAATTAGTCGGCATGTTTGGTTTTATACTTGGAAAGTCAAAAATACGGCACTCGCACTCCTTCCAATATTGAAGCGTCAAAACGTCTATGTTTTTAGAAATCATTATAATTTCTCGCCCCTTCGTACGCGTCGTTCATTTAATGCGATTTGAAACTGTGTTGTCCCTTTGAATATTTTTTGAATACGCAAGGCTCTTTGGTTGCCTCTCAACATCTCTCTTTCATTTCACGACCTCTGCAACTTCCATCCATCCCCATCGTCCTCTCTGCACCCTGTAAGTTCTTCTCTTCTTCATTCCAACTCCCATTTCCTTGGTTGTTTTAAGTTTAGAATACTTTCTATTCTGACTTGGATGGCGAAACATTTGAAAGCCCTTCTTTCTACGGATCGTGTTTTCACTTTTCAACGCCATTTTTCCATTCTTGACGACGTCCATCTGTCACTTGTGGCAGATAGCGTAGTTGACATGGAGAGGACTGATGCGAGTACGATCATCTTTCCTCTCTTGTCAATCACTGAGGGAGGAGTCTGTTTCCCCCTTCACCCATTTTTTAGGGCCGTCCTTCGCTACTGGGGTCTACTCCCTTCTCAACCTAACGTAAACCTTTACCAAATCATAATGGGAATAGTAGAATTAAACCGCCGACTTAGGCTTAATCTTGGAATTCCTGTTATTCGGCATTGTTATGCCTTGGCCAAATCCTCTGGTTGGTAGGGATGCTACTTTCTTAGGGCTAAGGACACCAACCACCATTTGGTGACTATGCTTGCTAGCTCTGGCAAGCGTGTTGACGATGTCATGGTCGTTGTCCGAGGCAACTGGGAATTCGGCGAGGGCGAAGATCGCCTAGATCCTGTGCCTAGACAAAAAGGCAAACCAGGTGGCCGTATAGTCCCATTTTTTCACGCACTTCTTATACATTCATTCGGCTTAGATCCTATGTACTAATCATTTTAGTTTGTGCAGGTAATGATTTGAAGAAAGTACTTGCTTCGGCCAACGACATTGTACTTCAGCAAGTCAAAACCGCGCTAGAATTTTTTGGCCGTCCCAACCTCCAAAAACAAGGGCGGGCCGCCCATATACTATTACGATACGAACCTACATACACAACTTTTTCGGGTGCGGATCACACTCCAATTCCGAAGGGCGAATAATAGCTTACGACACTCATTTTCCCGAACTATAAGAACCTTAGGGAAATTGGTGTTGGAGATTCGGATTTGGAGCAAGGTAGTGAAGTCCGTGATTAGGTCGCCGAACCAAACTAGGTCGATTTGTAGGAAGTCAACGCAGCTCTGAACTTGGCTTTTGAGGAGGTCGGCATTAACTGTAGCAATCCCGGTTTTGATCCTTCTTTTATGTTTTGCCACTTCGACTGGGCCGGTTGGGGGTCGAGGGGGCAGCGCCCCTTGGCAGGTCCAAGGGCAGCGCCCTGGTAGGGGTCGAGCTGTCCAGGGGGCAGCGCCCCTCAAAATAAAAATGCAAAACGCATTCGAAGTTGTTTGTCCGCACTTGCGGGAAATGAGGCCGCACGTGCGGAAAACAAAACAGGGGGGGCTGAAGCACACTACTAAAAAGGCAGGTGCGGCTGGAGGTGTGGGAAGTTAGGTAGATCCGGAATTTTTCCTTTTCTTCTCTCTTTGGGCTGATTGAATGTCACTTTTTAGTATATCTCTCTCTCCCTAAAAACATTTCCTCTCCCTTCTCTCTACTTTTCCTACCAAAAACCTCACAAGATCTTTGATTTCTCCAAATCCATTGGGATTTAGATCCAAGTCCTTCATCAAAGTTGGTTATCTAGGCAAGGGCTACGTTGTGTGCGGTGGAGATCGAGTTTAGGCATCGTTGATTTTTGGGGTTTCAACTCATTTCTTCTTCAAATTTGAGGTAGGGATTTTCTACACTTTAATATGGCTTTTAGCTTAGTTATTTGCTATTGTGTATAGATGATGAGATTTGGTTGTGGTTTGGACAAATCTAGGATTTGGGTGTGAAAGGAAAAGAGGGGTTTTGATGAATATGAGGTAAACGAGTATGAGGTTTGAATATAAGATCATGTTATGCCAAAATAGTTGATTTTGGTGTTTGGGTCGATATTTGGTGAAAGAGGGGGATTTTGCCCTAATTTTGATTAAATTATTATTTTGCATAAATAATTAGGATTAACATTGAAAACGTGAGATTGGAAGGTTGTGATATAAATGGTGATATTGGATATGTATTATCTCATCTATGGAAGTTTTGAATAAACTATTTATTTTGATATTGAACATCTCTTCAGAAATAATTGTATTGGGCTATCGGTGGAGGATAGCTATGATTGTTGTAGAAATTACATGAGGATTAGGCGATTTAATCATAATCCATTATTGGTGTCATTGAATATGACCATGTTTTAGATACATTGTGTATATATGTTTATTGGGAGGAGAAAGGGGATGTACTCCATATGTGATTATGTTTATAAATACATTGCATATGTATATTTGTTTGGGAGGAGAAAGGGGATGGACTCCATTTAAAGCAAGTTGGCCAGAGTATCCTGGGTGAAAGACCCGAAATTTTATATATAAATGGGTACCGATTCCTTCGGACGAAATATCCGTAAAATGGCAGGTTTGAAGTGTTTATGTGAGTTTTGCATAATTGGAAAATCATTGAGTTGTAGTCTCATTTTGATTGTTGAAAGATAACAAATTTAACTCATGAATTGAGTAGCATACATGAACTGGAAATGAAATTAAAGGAAAATGGAATAAGGTTGGTCTTAGTGGCATATGGATATGCAAGTCTTGTGGATGTTTCAGGATCGGTATTGTTTATGTACGTGGTATTTACACCTTTGCTAAACCTCATAAATTGTGTTAGATTATTTCTATTGGGCTGTTGGCTTACCCTATATAGGAATACCATTTTCAGGTACATGTGAGATACTTCATCTAAGGCAATAGCATGGATGGAGTTTTGGGAAGCAAGAGCTTTTTAATTATGCCTTATGTGTATATGTTTGTTATTTGTAAAGCCAAGGGCTTAAGATGTAATGAGCAAGACTCAATTTGTATAACCAAGTAATGAATTGGAAACATGTAAGCCTACATGGCATTTAACTGGTTGTTAAACAATGAACTCTAATATATGAAAGTATGTTGTTTCTCATATTTATTCCGCATATGAGTGATCTTTATTGTATTATTTTGGGGGCGTTACATTAACTCTCCGTCCACTTCTGGCCGGGTTGACACATCGTTGGAAGACGATATTTTCACCGATTTAGGAGACCTTCCTAGCATGAATCCTGAAAACATGGCTGGGGAGTCGCTTGCACAAATGGCTAGAAAAAAGAATGCCAAGAAGATATCGGTTTGAAGAAGGGCCGAGGCCACCAGATCTGAGCCCCCACCACCTATTCAGACTGATTCTCTTCCTCCGGCTCCGGTTGAGGCTGAATCTTCTCCACCAACTCTTGTTGAAGAAACAGAGCAAGTTATTATGGCTGAGTCAATCATTGAGCAATCAGACGACCGATTTGCCGAACAGAAGGGGAAAAAATGCCTCGCCAAGGTTAGAGCCGATTCTTCTGAAGACTTAGTCGATAAACGGCTACGCATAGAAGAATCGCAGGATTTGACAGCACCGTTTATCATCCAACCTAAAATAAAGAACACGCCGGTTTCGGCTGATGCATTGGCTTTGAAGGACCCCGTTGTGGCCCTAAGTGTGGCCTCGCTGATATCCTTGCCGGTAGACAGGGCTGCGTTCCGTGCAGAGCCGGACGTGGTGTTGATAGCACTAGTTGCTCAGTCGGTCTTATTGGTATGTATTTTTATTTTTTTTTTGCTTCTTTTTATACCGATTAACTTATGCGTGCCTTGCTTCAGGCGGCAAACAGGATCGCAGAAATCAGTCGCCGTCACTATGACACCGTTGAGCAAATCAGTTTATTCTTAAATTATGATTCTAAAACCAAACCAAACACAACTTTTAATTTTCTGAATTCAATTTTTTAAAAATTAAGTTTTTTATTTTTCATATTCTTTTGTTTTTAGTGAATTTTTTTAACATTTTAAATAAATTTTTTATTTTTTAAATGCATATAACCTAATGTACCTAAAAATTAAAAAAGAAAAATTAAAAAATTAAAAAATATACAAGAATACGAAAATGTATTAAATTTTTTTTTTATATTTTTGGTATTTGGTAAATTTTTTAAATTTTTTAAAAATATTATATTTAAAAAGTAAAAAATTATTTAAAATATTAAAAAATTTAATAAAAATAAAAATTTAATTTTTAAAAAATTGAATTAAAAAGATTAGAATGTTAATTTTCAAAATGGAGAAAGGGTCTAAAATTGAAATGTGTGGGGGGTCAAAGCAAGAAAACTGGGCAGGAGAAAATCATATGAAAGCAACAAAATTTGGCTCCGTTTGGTTCCATTCTCAAATTATGTTCCACTCTCATATTCTAATCCTCTGTTTAATTACAGTTTTCAAAATATGATTCCAAATCACATTTGAAAATATATTTGGTAAACCAGAGAGTTTTTAAATTTTTGGATCTATTCGGCCATCCACGTGGAGGAAGTAACTTCAAAAGTTGAGTGCACTCATCTTCTGCATTGCAGCGCATCACTTGTTCTAGGGTCAGACAGTCAAGAACTCCCGTAGGAAGTTCTCTGAACCATGCCTGCACAACATAAAATTTCAGTTAAACAAAGTCAACCATGAATGTTTGAGAAGACTAACAGACAGGAATGCTAAT
Source organism: Camellia japonica (assembly GCA_030407325.1). Classification (NCBI taxonomy): domain Eukaryota; kingdom Viridiplantae; phylum Streptophyta; class Magnoliopsida; order Ericales; family Theaceae; genus Camellia; species Camellia japonica. The sequence continues at coordinate 33,903 of JAPPVO010004081.1, read as the reverse complement.
TAACTGAATAAACATTATGTAATTTCTAAACCAAAGCTTAATTCAGGAGCCAAGACTATAGAAATGTGGTGGCCTGAACAAAATTATTCCGCATGTGTTCAGTTTAATTCAACAGAACCATGACTTGTGTCTACTTTCTCTTACTCTTTCTGCCATTTCAAAATTTCAAGATGCAAATATTAAAACGAACTCATTAATAGTAGGAATAGATGATTCAACTAACTGGAAAAATAAAAATAAAAATAAAAATAAAAATAAAATAAAATATTTTTCTGAAAGTGATGGCGCTTCATTTCATTGGGCAATATTATAATTTCATAGAAATTATAATTTCGAAAATCAAACCCATCCATTTTCGACATGAAGAATATCATAATTTCATAGAAATCAAACACTTAAACCAAACCCATTATTGAAATCAATACAAAATTAAACTAAAAAAATCATATAAACCCTAGATGAAGTGTGAGAAATGGGAAAATACGGGAAGGGAGAAAGAGAGAGAGAGAGAGAGAGAGAAACAGAGAGAGAGGGAAACAGAGAGAGAGGGAATGGCTCGACACAGAGAGAGAGACCCAGATCGACAACGAGGGAGAGGACCGAACGCGATAGTGACAAACCTGTGATTTGCGACAGTGTTGGTGGTGATTTCGGCGATAGCGGTGGCGACGTGCGACAATGGGGATGGACGGTGGTCAGCGACAGTGGTAATGACAGTCAGTGGTGAGAGGGAGAGGCAGAGGGAGAACTACTGAAGAAAGAGAGAAGAGGTGCTAGTTTGTGGTTTGGAAACCAAAATATATATTACACCATTGGTGACTCAAAGTTTTTAGCCGCTGAAAGTATTTCATAAATCCCTCCAAACTATTTAAAATATCTCCCTCCAATAATTTCGAGGTATTGGCGACTAAAATTATTTTTCGTCGCTGAACATAAACTTTTGGCTACTAAAATTTTGGTCACCAAAGGTGAAAAATAATTTTTTATTTTCCAATCGGCGACTAAAGCGTTTTAGTAGCCAAATCTCTACCTGCGGCGACTAAAATTATTTTTCGTCGCTGAAAATGCACTTTTTGAGGTAAAAAATTATTTTTTTATTTTCCAATCGGCGACTAAAGCGTTTTAGTAGCCAAATCTCTACCTACGGCAACTAAATTTTTTTTTTGTCACCAATTCTGGCATTTTTGGCGACTAAATTTTTTTTAGTCGCCAATAAACAATATACCCCGACTAAAAAAATTAGTAGCTAAATATTTTACTTTTACCGACTAAAAAAATTTTTAGTCGCCATTGCTACAACTTTTGGCGACTAAATTTTTTTTAGTCGCCAATTTTGGTCGCCAAAAAATAACAGTTTCGCCGACCAAAATATTAGTCACCAAAGGTCACTTTTTTAGTCGCCAAAACCAATTAGCGACTAAATTTTTTTGTCTCCAACTTAGTCGCCTAAACCCTGTTGGCGAATGTTTTAGCGACTAAACGTGTGTTTGGTCGCTGAAAGTGAAACATTTGGCTACTATTTTGTTTAGTTGGCAAAACCTACCTTTTAGCTACTAAATTTTAGTTGGTCGGCAAAGGGCTAATGTTTGGCTAGTAAATTATTGGTAGCCAATAGTCAATTATATTTTTTTGAAATTATACATTTACCGACCAATATTTTAGTCACCAATACTCAAGGAATCGGCGACCAAACTTTTAGTCGCCAAAAGTGATTTCGTGAAAAAAAAAATTACACTCTGCTCTTGTGGAGATTCAAAACATCAACCTCCCACACTATAAACCTTATACAACACCCTCTTTCCACTATGCCTCCATAACACCATATGATTATATATGCAACATATATTATTTATATAGTACATAAACCCGTATTAATATAAAAGTATATATATAAAGATAATTATTTTTTATTGAACATAATTTATGTAAAAATGAATTATTTATTAGGGAAAAAAAAGAGACCACTTTTGGCGACTAAACATAATTTTAGTCACCAATTCTATACTTTTGGCTACTAATAATTTTTTAGTCGTTAAAAATAAAATTCCCGCGCTAAAATTACTACTTTGGCGACTGAACTTCTTTTTGGTCACCGAATGCCTCACTTTTGGCTACTAAATTATTTTTAGTCGCCAAAAACCCTTACTTTTGGCTACTAAAAATTTTTTAGTCGGTAAGGCCTCACTTTTGGCTACTAAATTTTTTTTAGTCGCCAAAGGGCCTAACTTTTGGCTACCAAAATTTTTTTAATCGGTAAAAGCCTCACTTTTGGCGACCAAACTTCAATTTAGTCACCGAATGCCTCACTTTTGGCTACTAATTTTTTTTAGTCGCCAAAGGGCCTAACTTTTGGCTAGTAAAATTTTTTTAGTCGGCAAAAGCCATATATCGGCGACCAAATAGATTTTTAGTCGCCAATTACTATACTTTTGGCTACTAAATTTTTTTAGTCGCCAAAACTCTTTACTTTTGGCTACTAATGCTTTTTTAGTCGCCAAAAGCTATACTTTCAGCGACTAATTTTTTTTTAGTCGAGAAATTTGGTCGTCAAATGTGCTTTTTCCTATAGTGATGAGTGCCTGAAATCGCTATCGACCTATTTGGCCTCCGTCACCATTGATGAGAAGTGATCAGAATGTTGGAACAATCTTCTGTGTAAATAAAATAAATTGAAACTAAATAAAATAAAATAAAATAAAAACTTACAGAATTTATTTTTGTCGAACCAAATGAAAAATAAAAGACCAAGTCGAGTGTGTGACACTCTATCCTTAAGACAGATTCGCCCCGCTACGGTGCTTACGGTTGAGTGGCGTCTATCTCTCAGGATACAATGATCTTCACAAATTTGTAGTAGCACTCCAAACAAATTTGTACGGCGAACCGAACCTGTGTTCTATACTCTCTTTGAATTTTCCTAAAACTAGAATGAAGAATAATGCACTAAATAAAATCTAGACAGCAAAAGCATAAATTGCAGACTGATTTTTTCGGATCCTTAGACTGCTGGAATCATGGCTGTATTTATAGACAATAAATCTGACCCGAACAGGTGCTTTGAGGAAGTGAACAGGTGTGATACTGTTTTGAACAGATTTGATTCAAAATTTAAACAGTTCTGCAACTGTTTCAACAGATTGGCAGAACTGGAATCATGGCTGTATTTATAGACAATAAATCTGACCCGAACAGGTGCTTTGAGGAAGTGAACATGTGTGATACTGTTTTGAACAGATTTGATTCAAAATTTAAACAGTTCTGCAACTGTTTCAACAGATTGGCAGTTTGGAAACTGTCCAGACTTGAACCTGTAACTGCCTGGGCAGTTTAGAAATGAATCTATTCGAAAGTTCAAACAGTTTTGGACTATTTAATCTGTTTGGATTTTGGACTGGAAATGGATAGAAAATTAATTCAATTTTTTGGCTCAAAATTTGAATTTTATTTCATTAAAAATTCAAATAAATTTTGTATAAAAAATTAATATTAGAACCGACCCACAACCCACACCCGGCACAGCTCGGCCGGACGGACGGCGGCGGCAGTGCGTGCGCGTGTGTGGTGGTTTGGGCTAAGGTTCAAAATTTGAATTTTATTTCGTTAAAAATACAAATAAATTTTGTATAAAAAATTAATATTAGAACCGACTCACACCCGGCACGGTCGGACGGCGCGCGTGTGTAGTGATTTGGGCTAAGGTTCACTTTGTCCATAACTCCTCCCTTCTAAAAACTTGAGGTGCCCCTTGGGGCCCAACCCAAGTGTTGTAGTCTAGAGCTTATATACACAAAAAAGCTCTCTTAAAGTTTCAATGTGGGACAACCCTTTCCAAAGAAACCCACATTTACTTCCTTAAATTTCCTATTCCACAAACCCTGAAAACGACGTCATGTTCTCATTCACTCATAAATGATTTTGACGAACCATCTTCAGTGTGTGACTTGCCACGCGGTAAGGAATACGCCACCTCTTCAGACTCGCCCCAAAAGACATTCGGAGCCCACTCAATTTTGGGCTCAAAGTTAGCCCAAAATAAGTTGTCCATAAACCAAATTTTCCAACAATGAATGCATCTGGTTCGAAGGGATACGGCCATGGCTGGTTGTGGTGGTGTCTTCTCTAGCTACTACTGTTGCTTGTTTACTCCGCAGCTCCGACTAGGTTGTGGTTTTGTTGTGTGTGGCCGCAGTAGATTTTGTTAGACATTGGGCTGTTTTGAAAACTTGAGTAGAAGTTACTTTTTTTTTTTTTTTTTTTAAATTTATTTTGAATCATATTATTTAAAAAAAAAATAAAAAAAATTAACTTTTAACTTCAAAACAGCACCATCCTTAGCGAGTGGTATTGATCGTGGTGACTCGTGGGCTTAGTTTCTCGCTCTTGCGTGCCGCCTTGGTATTGTAAAAGTCGCCTTTGTGAAAAAAAAAAAAAAAAAACTGGGAGCTCTAACTGGGAGCTCTAAAAGAAAAGTTTTAGAGAGCTTCAATACTGTGTGAATTTTATAATGATGTGGTATTTATGTTTTATTTTTTTTAAGAGTAGTGTTATGTATATTAATTAATGTATTAATATTAAGGGAAAATTATCCAAAAATCCCATATCAGCATTAGTAACCCCATTTAGTCCTACCAATTAATACATATACTGATAGATCCCATAGGTGATAACATTATCACTATTAGGTCCTATTTTGATTTATATTTTGATATTATGGTCGCTTCTACCCCTTCCTTTACTGGATCACACAAAATTACAAACAGAGTAGCATGTTGGCTGCATACGGTGGAGACCAAACATCTTCCCAACGATAACTTCACGAATCCAAGTGACTTGATTCCCTCACCCTCGTCCCCACTTCTCTTTTTCACCTTCTTTCCTTTCCACCATAGTCTCTTCTACTTTTCTGCTTCACTAATATACCCTCCACACAGCTCACAACAGCCCTCTCTCCTTTCACCCCATTTCACTTCATACCCTTCCCATCATCAACTTCAATTAGCCCGATCGAGCCTCACAAAAACATACCCACACACAAACGTATATACACACACTTATAGAGAGAGAGAGAGAGAGAGAGAGAGAACGGGGGAGAGATGTCGGACTGGGGCCCGGTGTTCGTGGCGGTGGTGCTCTTCGTCCTGCTATCGCCGGGGCTGCTGTTTCAAGTCCCGGGGCGGAGCAGATCCGTTGAATTCGACAACTTCCACACCAGTGGTGCGTCCATACTCACCAACACAGAACTTCAGAAAAATGACGACCAACTCACACCCCACCAAACAAAACCCTACCGTATATCTCCGAAATCCTAATCAATATCCACCACAAACACCCAATTGAAATAACATGAAAACGGCAACACCAAAAATCTGGGGATTAAGCGACACTGTAGCTTGATTTGGGGATTTTCATATCGTAACACGTGGGCCAAAACAGCCGAGTCGGGTTTCAACCGGTGTGACGTCACACCGTCTCACAAGTACAACACAACAAAAACTACTATAGAGCATTTTTTCAATGTGACACCCAAACACACCTCACTTTAAAAGTCAATCCAACTGTCCTTACACCGTCATACAACTACAACAAAAGAAAAACTACTATAGGACTTTTTGCCGCCGTGACACCCAATCAAACCCCACACCACAAATTCACACAAAACGTCTTCACACATAACCCAACATACGAGGGCATTTCAGGAAGATACACATACCGCAGGACCAAACGGAGTAATAAAAATATTTAAGGACTAATTGCACCAACATTTCACATTACGAGGACTAATATTAATTATAACGTAATTATTAATCATATTTATTATATAAATTATAAATATTAAAAATATCTTAAATTATGTCACATCAATAATTAGTATACTAATTAGTGCACTAATTAATACATATAGTATTCGTTTTTTTTTTTAAAATAATGTTTAAAAGCAGTGACAAAGTCAGAAAATTAAGTTAGAGGGAACATTTATTAATTATAATTTGTATTTTAAAAAAAATATGAGCAACATTAAGATAATAATAATTTTATGAGATAAATTTAAATATAACAATTATATATTCATTATTAATAAAAACAAATCAAAATTCTATAATAGTGTGGAATAACTCGGTGTGGGATGCTGAGGTAAGTTTGTAATTTTAGCACAAAAAATTATAGATCAAAATTCTTAATTTTAAAAAATAAAAACACATCATTTATAACACCAATTATTATAAAATCTATTTAATTTTTATTTAATAGAAAAATATTAAAGAGATGACATTGCTTATAAATAATGTGTTTTGAAAGAAAATTATTAAACAGTCTTAGAGTATCATATGACGTTACTTATGTGATATTCAAAGCATAGAAAATCACAAATCACACTAAGTGATATGTCAACTACTTGAAAATAACGAGTTCATTATATCCAATTTATAATATTTTTCATTGTACTATTTATTTAAACTACTACATAAATAATATCACATAGTGTTTTCAAGGTATCAAATAACTATTTGTTACGAACAATACAATAAACCTTTAGCCAAAAAACATGTTAAGAAAAAAAGAGAATACATTTTATATATAACAATAAAAAAAAAAAAAGTTTTCAAAACATAAGGGGCACGTGATCCGCTGATCCTGTTGTGCCTCTGCCCCTGTTTGAGAGTTCTAATGTAATTTTAATGATATAGACAATACTAATGTAAATGTGGGATTTACACTTCTCTCTCTATCTCTCTTTACTCTTTCTCTATACTAAAATTTTAATATTAAAATTATATATCATTATTAATTTTTTTTTTTATTATCAAGTCATCATAACCCTATTTAAGGGGTTGTTTGGAATGTTATAAATAAATATATTTTTTGACTTTTTATGAAATTTAAGTTAAGTTTAAAGTGATATTATACAGAAATGATGTGACTTAAATAAAATAATATAATTTAAATAGAATAGTGACTTTTTAACTTTTTGATTTTTTTTTTAAAATGTCAAACTTAGCCTAAATTTCTCAAATTAAAGGAAGGAATCATTTCGGGTGTTTGTGGAAATTCAAATGGCTTTTTGCTTGGTCAATGTGCTGTCAAGTGGAAGTCCCATCACGTGGAAAGTTTGTCTTCCGTTTTTGGCGAGGTTCTATTGCGCGTGTTGCTAATACCATCTCCAACGTTTTATTTTTTATAATTAAATTTAAATAAAAATTTTATTTAATGTTAAGTATTTTAATGGATAATTTTATATTTGGATTAAAATATTGATTGACAAAACAAACGATTGATGAGGTGTTCGGCCAGTCAATCAGTTAATTTATTTATTTTTTTATAAAATTTTACCTAAAAATAGTTATTTAAGAGAACATTTGATAGTGAAAACTTAATGATTATAAATAATAATCTAATGAAAGCTCTCAAAGTTCTTAATTTAATAAAAGATTTTTAATATTTTTGATTTAATATTTATTTGAAGAAGCCAACAGAGAAAGAGATGGGTATGTTTGGTTTGGTTTTAAAAGAGTAATTTTTAAAAATTATTTTCGAGAGAGAGTTTAGAAATTTTTTTTTGTTTGTTTGGTTGTATATTTTGAAAGTAGTTTTGGAGTTTGGGAGTTTGGAATAATTTGATATTTTATTGTAATTGAGAGAGAAGAGAGAGAAAAAATGATTGATTGATGTGTAAGAGAGAGAAAGTGATTTTAAAAATTGTTTTAGAAAAATTACAAACCAAACAAATTTTTTAGAAATTTTTTTTCAAAATCACTCTACAAATACAAACCAAGCATATCCAATATTTTTTTTTTATTTTATCAAATTTAAATTTAATAACAGAATTGATGAATGATGAGTGTAGTGGATGGATGATGGATGGCATTGTTGATCTAGGTACTAGGAAGTTCACTTTAGGTTATCTATTTCAGTGGGGCCCACAAGAGTAAAGCAAATGGATTTTTCTATGATACATGAATGTGGTTTTCATGTACTATACATAAATAAATTTGGACCATTAGATCTAAAAGTAAAATAAATCTAATCATTGATTGGTAATAATTAAAACCAGGTTAAGAAATCTAGGTAGTTTCATTAAAAATGAGGTAGTTTTCAATGGTTTTGAAACCAAAAAATGGTTTTCAACTTACCACAATAACTAAATACACTTACTATTTGATATGATTATAATTACTATTTTTAATAACTATACTTCTCATTCAATTATTAATAAAATACACTTAACCTGCTATTCAAGTAACAGGTAAACTTAAAAAATTAAGTTATAATAAATTTTCAAAACCTCTAAAATAAATATAAAATTTATAAAATAGAATTTAAGAAAAAAATATACAAAATAAATGTGAATTTTATACATTTTATTATAATTTATTACATTTTATGAAATATGATTTTATTTATTTATTTATTTATCTACTTAATGGCAATAAATGAAACCTGGTTTCCTTTTCATTTACCACACTTGAAAACAATAAATGCAATTAATGAAGAAATATAATTAATAAAATATAGGAAAATTTAAAATTTATTTGACAATTCCATGAACAAAATTTTATGTTTATTTTTAAAAATTTTGAATATTTGAAGATTTGAAGATAAGATTGTTGTTGATTTGAAACTCCTTAGGTAAGAATCTATGTCTCTATAGTCTCTATCTCTTTTTTTACTTTAACTTTCCATGATATTTTGAATTTATAAATTTTAATGTTTTGTTGGAACAACATTTCACCTAGTTAAAAGAAAAACTATGAGATTTAAGTGGTAAGAAAAAAAAAAATCAAGTTTGATGAAATAGTAGTCTTAAGTTTAGTTTAAATCATTGATTAATCAAGTCTATTAAAATAGTAAGTAGAGTCTCATTGAGTAGTAAGTATTGTTTAAGTGATAAGTCAAGTTTGATAAAGTAGTAAGTAGAGTCTAATTGAGTAGTAAGTGTTGTTTAAGTGATGGGTTAAGTTCGATAAAGTAGTAAGTAGAGTCTCATTGAGTATTAAGTATTATTTAAATGGGTGGTAAGTTAAGTTTGATAAAGTAATAAGTAGAGTCACATTGAATAGTAAGTGTGGTTTAAATGAGTGGTAAGTAAGTCTAATAAAATAGTAAGTATGGTTTAAATGAGTGGTTTCTAACTTACTACAACAACTAAACACACTTGCAACTTGATATGGTTGTACTTACTATTCCACGTAACTACACTTATCATTCAAACATTAATAAAATGCACCTAACCTCTAAAATAAATATAAATTTTATAAAATAGAATGTAAACAAAAAAAATATATACAAAATAAATATGAAATTTATAAATTTTATTATAATTTTTTACATTTTATGGAATATTATTTTTTTATTTATCTACTTAATGGCAATGAATGGCAATAAATGAAACCTAGTATCTTTTTCATCTACCACAATAAATGCAATTAATAAGAAATATGATTAACAAAATATAGGAAATTTTCAAATTCATTTGAGGATTCCATAAACAAAATTTGATGTTCATTTCTAAAACTTTTGAAGATTTTAAGATAGAATTGTTGTTGATCTGGAACTCCTTAGGTAAGTCTCTCTCTTTTTACTTTCACTTCCATTATATTTTGAATTTATAAATTTTTATGTTTTGTTGGAACAACATTTCACCTGGTTAAAAGAAAAATTATGAGATTCAAGTGGTAAGAAAAAAAAAATCAAGTTTGATGAAATAATAAATGTAGTCTTAAGTTTAGTTTAAATGATTGATAAGTCAAGTCTAATTGATGGGTCGTTGAACACACCAAAATTAAATACTAAACTACACCAAATTCTTTTAGAATAATGGCAAGTCCAGGTATCGATCCACAAGGACAATTGTGAAATTGAACTAATTTAATTATTAAATTCCTAAATTAATTTTGATAAACAGATTGATTATTCATAACCTAATTTAATAACAAATAAATTAAACTAAGGAATTAAATTATCAACTATAACTGAAATTGAGTTTACTGATTTGGGAAAAAACTTAGGGCAAAGACTCCACCACTGGCCACGTAATTAGGGTTTCTAATTGAAATCAATTATGCTATGGTTTGAACAGATTAATGCTTCGCAACTACAAGCTCAAAGCATTTAACAAGAAGATCATCACGTTCAATGTACGAGCACGAACCATCTCAAGTAATACGAATCGTTCACTCTAAACTAGGGTAGTGATACGACTCGTTCCTCGTAGTATGGTTCGTCTCATACCTTGAATGTGAAGGAATAGAAAACTCATGTATGGATAATATTCAACAATCACAGAAAATCAAATATTCGAATAAATAATGAGAAATATATAAAAGAAACTTCTAAATCACCATACAAATGTTCAAACCTTTACATAATTAAAAATCAAAAAGAAAACTAAATAATTACATGGCTAGGGTTTCATCAAAACCCTAGAAAAGAAGACTAGCCACTCATGGAGGAGTGGAATGAGGTAGATGGAGAAGGAACCACCATGGGAGACATGCTTGAAGCTTCTTGTTCCTCCTCCCTTCCAAACCCTAGCCTCTCTTTAGGTCAAAACAAGTTCAAAACCCTAATCCAGCATTTTCTTTGCCTTTTTATACTTCCAATCTCGTCCAAACAGGTTTAAAATGTCGGGTTGACTTTCCCAAGAAAAGTCAACGCATGTGCGGAAAAGTCAACACACGTGCGGGAAAAGTCAATACACGTGCGGGAAAGTCAACTCTCTCCAAATTCTGTCTTTTTGCCCATTTTATGCTCCGACTATGTACAACCTTATTGACATTCAACACACATAAAGTATACGGTTTGACCAGCAAGTGAAGTTAAAAGATTCTAATTAACGGCCTCAATGATGTACAATTCGGCTTTAATCACTAATAAAGTAGTAAGTAGAGTCTCATTGAGTAGGAAGTATTGTTTAAATCAGTGATAAGTCAAGTTTGATAAAGTAGTAAGTACAGTCTCATTGAGTAGTAAGTGTAGCTTAAATGAGTGGTAAGTCAAGTCTGATAAAGTAGCAAGGAAAGTCTCATTGAGTAGTAAGTGTGATTCAAATGAGTGGTAAGTCAAGTTTGATGAAATAGTAAGTACAGTCTTATTGACTAGTAAGTGTGGTTTAAATGGCTGATAAGTCAAGTTTGATAAAGTAGTAAGTAGAGTCTCATTGAGTAGTAAGTGTGATTATGATAAAGTAGTAAGTACAGTCTCATTGAGTAGTAAGTTTGGTTTAAATGAGTATTAAGTCAAGTTTGATAAAATAGTAAATAGAATCTTATTAAGTAGTAAGTGTTGTTTAAATAACTAATAAGTCAAGTTTGATAAAGGAGTAAGTAGAGTCTCATTAAGTAGTAAGTGTGATTCAAATGAATGGCAAGTCAAGTCTGATAAAGTAGTAAGTACAGTCTTATTGAGTAGTAAGTGTGGTTTAAATGAGTGGTAAGTCAAGTCTGACGAAATAGTAAGTACAGTCTCATTGACTAGTAAGTGTGGCTTAAATGGCTGATAAGTTAAGTTTGATAAAGTAGTAAGTAGAGTCTCATTGAGTAGAAAGTGTGATTCTGATAAAGTAACAAGTACAGTCTTATTGAGTAGTAAGTGTGGTTTAAATGAGTTTAATTACCATTAAAAAACACAACACTTACCATTCCTTCTCATTCTACTTGCAACTCTTTGTGACTCAACTTACCACTTACTATCCATTTTACTTCCTAGTATTGTACTTACCATTTTTTACTTGCTTTTTCTTAATTAATTTGTTTATGCTTATTGCAGATGGAAGACAATACTGAGCAAAACAAGAATAACATTACAAGGTATCGGACAAATGCGTACAACAACCTTTTGTGACTAGTAAGTGGAGTCTCTCATTGAATAGTAAGTGGGGTTTAATATGATACAACTAAGTGGATTTAAATGAGTGGTAAATCAAATCCAATTGAGCAGCGTCTTTGTAAGTAGTAGTAAAGTGGAGTTTGATTGTGTAGTATGTTGAGTCTCATTGAGTAATAAGTAGTGTTTAATTGGATAGTAAGTCAAGTTTGATGGAGTAGTAAGTAAACAATTAATGAGTAGTAAGTGAAATCTCATTAAGTAGTAAGTGGGGTTTAATTTAGTAGTAAATAGAGTCTCATTGAGTAGTAAGTGAACTGTAATGAAATAGTAAGTAGAAACTCATTAAGTAGTAAGTGAAATCAAAATTGAGTAGATAATTGTAATAACCCTGACCTCCGATTAATGTTAATTCATAATTAATTATGCTTAACAGTAATTTAGAAGAAATTCGGAATTAATCTGCATATAATTGCATTACCTTTGTGTTTCTATCTGTTTGCCATAAAATGATTTGTTCATGTTTTGACTTTGAACTGCGAATTGAAAGCCTTATCGGCGCCCGATTCCGAAATTGATTAGTGTTCTGTGTTAGTTAGATTTTATGTGATTTTTGGTAGGTTTAATTAAAATTTGATTTGGAATGGTTAAATTAGATTAAATAACATTATATTACACTAGTTTGAATTATTACATAAATGCCATTAAGTGGACTTAGCTAGACCAATTGTTTAGTCTTGATTTACATGTGTTGGCATCACACTTCATCACTCTTTTGAGGCCATAGCCGTGAGAGAGAGAGAGGGAGAGTAGGAGAAAACTTAGCTCATCAAGAATTTGGCTTGAAGACTTGGAAGATTGAAAGGAATTTGCATGTTTGAGCTTCCACATCTTAAATTGAAGACTTGAAGTAGAGAATTTACCTTCTTGATTGTGAAATTAAGCCATATGTTGCATGATTCATGGTAATGTTGTGAGTTGAGCTAGAAATTGGTTTAATATGTTGGATTGGGTAGAAATTCATGCATGCATGTCCATGTTTTGGCATTTTGAAGTTATTCTTCATGAGATTCTTGCATGCAAGCTCATATTCTAGTTATAGCCCATGAATTCATCATAATTCTGAGTTTAATCTTACATTTGGCCATGTTTTAGAGCATTGGATTTCAAATGAACACTTGCATGTTAAGCTCTTGTTTTGTTCATAAAGATTTATTGAAATTGTGTTCAATTGACTCACCATTGGGCTTTGATTTTACAAATTGATCTTTGAAACATCTTATACTATGAGTTTACAAGTGTTTTCCAGAAAATGGGCCCAAGAGGTTGAGATTTGAAGTGTTGAATGCTTGGTTTGAGCTTGGGAGACAAATCTGGAAATTCCAGAATTTGGCTTCCTCGCTCAAGCGAAGGATTCCACGCTCGAGCGACCATCGTTTGTTCAGAGCTTCGCTCGAGCGAAGGAGTGGTGGCTTGAGCGTAAATTGCAAGCTCTCAGGTTTTTGGTGCATGCAGACGCACGCTCGAGCGAAGAGACCTACGCTCAAGCGAGGAGCTGTGTCTCATGCTCGAGCGAGCATCGAGCGTAGATTTTCAACAACCATTACTTTTGCATTTTTACAGACTGCTCGAGCGAAGAAGTCCTCGCTCGAGCGACCCCTCTGTTTTGGTAAGCTCGCTCGAGCGAAGAAAGCCTCGCTCGAGCGAGACCCCTGTTTTCAGCAAGTTTTGAAAAATGTTTTCCAAAGCATTTTTGCATCCTCATTCCATCCTAGGCATTCCTAGGCCATGTTTAAGACTCTATAAGAAGGATTAAAGGGTAGAAACACACTAAGAACCAACGACGTAATTTTTGTACAATTAGAACGTGTATTTCAAGTGTGTGTCTGTTATGTGCTATGTAGGTCACGTGCAGCGTCCTGTTTGACCAATCTGCTCCGTCTGTCTGATTCGAGGCCAACTGTGAGTAATAACGTAGTAAAGTTATGTTCAAACTATATCTACTTTCTGTGTGATAAAACAAGATCTGTTTTCGAAATGATATGTATGTTCAATGAATGATTGTTCAATTTCTGATATGTATTTGTGACATTCTTAGCATCATGTGATATCTGTTGGCTGTTACCCGGTATCGGAGGTTCCTTTATGGAACTTATATCTGTCTGCACTCTGTTACCCGTACCGAAGGCCTCGTCATGGGGGCTCAGCTTCTGTTCTGTTACCCGGATCCGGAGGTTCCTTTATGGAATTGGTTATTTATAACCTCAGGCGTATGCGTTCTGTTCTGTTCTGTTCTGTTAATGCTAATGGATATATCACGTAAACTTAATCATGACTTATGTTTCTGTCTGTATATGATCTGGACAAATTATGAATTTGATATAAAACTGAATTATGATTTCTGAATCTGTACGAACTCATTCATTGAAACCCTTTACTCTGATTATTATTCACTGGGCTTTCGCTTACAGTTTATATTATGTATGTAGGTGAGCCGGCACATGACCAGGGCCAGAGTTGACGGCCTTCTGTTCTGTTTTTGTCAGCCAACTGTTGTGCCTCCCGAGGAGGTTCCGATCGAAGCCTAATGCCATGGCTGTTTTTGTATTCATGCCAGTCTCTGTATATGTTTTGTAAAGTCAAGTCTTGGGAAGTACATTCTGTAAATACTTTGTACATATTGGTGTACTTTGACTGGCATGTTTATGTATATATTTAAGTTTTGAAATATTCTGTCCCATGTACGTTATCACAGCTCATTGGACCTTGTTTATTTTGTATTATTGCTTCCGCAGCCCCTTATTATCTGTTAATCTGTTCAGAGGCCTTTGGTAATCCACGGATTACTGGCCGGTTACGATGCTAAACCTACAGGGGCGGGTTTGGGTCGTGACAATAATGGAGTCTATTGAAGTAGTAAGTAGAAGTTCATTAAGTAGTAAGTGAAATCAAAATTGAGTAGTAAGTGAAGTGTAATGAAATAGTAAGTGGAAACTCATTGAATAGTAAGTAAAGTCTAGTGAAATAGTAAGCGGAAGCTCGTTAAGTAGTAAGTGGAGTATAGTCAGTGCCGGCCCTGGACATGGGCCAACAAGGCCATGGCCTAGGGCCCCTCAAAATAGACCAAAAAAAGGGGCCCCCTTCTATTATGGTTTAGTGTAATATATTAGGTATGTTTTAAGTCCAAAAAAAAAATTAAAGAAGGCCCAAACTAACTTAAAATAAATTGACCCATTAAAAAATTGAAAGGCCCATTCAAAAAAATTAACATTGTTATACATTGAAAATAGACTAAAAAAAAAAGGATCCCATCCTGTTATAGTTTATTGTAATATATTAGGTATGTTTTAAATCTATAAAAAAAAAAAAATTAAAGAAGACCCAAACTAACTTAAAATAAATTAACTCATTAAAAAATAAAAGGCCTATTTAAAATAATTAGCATTGTTATCCATTGAAAATGATTTTGAAAAAAAACTAGATTACGCAAGTATGATTGATTTATTTGCTTCTAAAAATGCAATAAGAGAGAGGATCAAGCGACACTTATTAATTGTTGTAATGTAATATTAAGTATTTTTTGTGATTTTGACACAAATCTTTTGTTTTTTATCTTCATTTTTTTTTTCATTTTGTTTCTTTCAATGAAAAAAAAAATGTGAAGGTCCCAAAAATTTATTAGTTGATTATTGGCTTTGGGCCCCGAAAATCTCAGGGCCGGGCCTGAGTATAGTGAAATAGCAAGTGGAAGCTCATTGAGTATTAAGTGAAACCAAAACTGAATAATAAGTGGAGTCTAGTGAAATAGTAAGTGGAAACTTATTAAGTACTAAGTGGAAGCCGAGTATTTTTCAACTTTTTTGGAACAATGATAAATCTAATGAAATAGTAAACATAATCTAATTGAGTAGTATGTGAGATTTAATTAAGCAATAAGTCAAGTTTAATTAAGTGGCGTCTTATTGAGTAGTAATTCATGTTTGATCGAGTAATACATGGAGTTTGATTGAGTAATAGTGGTGATATGATGGTGATGTTGGTGGTAGTAGTGGTGGTCGTGGTGGTGGTAGTGATAGTTGTAGTGGTAGTGATAGTGGCATGGTGGTGGTGACAGAGGTAGTAGTGATAATGGCATTGTGGTGGCAATAGTGGCATGGTAGCGTTGATGGTGGTAGTGTTGGTGGTGATAGTGTTAGAGATAGCGATGATAGTGGTAGTAAGATTTTAGTGATGTTTGTGGAAACAATGACAATGTTGATGAAGGTGGTGGTAGTGGTGGTGGTGGTAGTAGTAGCATGGTAGTGATGGTAGTGGTAGCGATGGTAGTGGTGGTGGTGGCGGTAATAGCAGTTGTTGAGTAGCAAGTCAAGTTTGATTAATTGTGGAGTCTTACCAACTATTAAGTGAGATTTAATTGAGTAGTAAGTCAATATAAAAAGGGGTACTTACCAATTAGTCCTATTCACTAGACTTATTTACCTACAGGTCCTAACTAATAAATTTAACACTATAAAAATAAGAGAGTGATAAATTTATCACTAAAAATTATTCATAAAAAAAGAGACTGATAAATTTATCACTATAAAATTATTCAAAAAAAAAAGACTGATAAATTTGTCTTTATCACTTAATAAATTATATCAAATAGGACTTAATGGGTAATAAATCTCAAAGTAGGACCTATTGGGTAATAAGTCTCCCAAGTATGACCTATTGGTAGTTACCCTATAATAAAATAGTAAGTGGAGTCTCAATGAATAATAAGTGAGATTTAATAAAATAGTGAGTGGAGTCTCATTAATTAATGAGAGGTTTAGTAAGTCAAGTCCAATAAAGTAGTGTCTTATTGCCTAATAACATGTTTTGACTAGGTAGTAAGTCAATTCCAATAGAGTAGTAAGTAGAGTCAAATTTTATTGCAAGTAGAGTATTATTGAGTAGTAAGTAGAGTTTAATTGAGTAGTAAGTCAAGTGTAATAAAATAGTAAGTAGGGAGTAGTAAATGAAGTCTAACAAAATAGTAAGTAGAGTCTTATTTAGTAGTAAGTCATGTTTGATTCAGACAATATTTACCATTCATTCAGATTCCACTTACCATTTATTGTGATTCTATTTATCATTTAAAGAGCGAGAAACTAAGCCCACGAGTCACCACAATCAATACCACTCGCTAAGGATGGTGCTGTTTTGAAGTTAAAAATTAAATTTTTTTAATTTTTTTTTTATAAATAATATGATTTAAAATAAATTAAAAATAAAAAAAAAGTAACTTCTACCCAAGTTTTCAAACAGCCCAAAGTCTAAACAAATCTACTGCGGCCACACACAACAAAACCACAACCTAGTCGGAGCTGCGGAGTAAACAAGCAACAGTAGTAGCTAGAGAAGACACCACCACAACCAGCCATGGCCGTATCCCTTCGAACCAGATGCATTCAGATCACTACCTCATCAATGGCGACGGAGGCCAAATAGGTCGATAGCGATTTCAGGCACTCATTGAGCTCATAACGACATAGGACTAAGCTTTCTCTCTCTTGATAACCATGAAGCCTCACATGAATCACAAAATAAAAACACAAACAGAGCACCAATCATTTTACCATGGTGCAAATCTACTCTTCACAAACAGCTCAACCTTTTCCTGTTCAAAGTGTAAGAACCCCAGCTACCTCAGTACAGGTTAACCCAAATTAAAGAGGCACTATTTGAAACCACCTGGATATGCACATCCATCCTCCATTCACGAGATGCTTCCGTTCCGGGGGGTGCTTTCTCTCTCTAGGATCTAGAGAGAGAAACTCTCTTCTTTCTTCCCCAATTAAATTTCACAACACATGCATCTACTTATATCAGAACATAATAAGATAAATGAATTTAAAAAATAAAAAATAAAAAAAAACCTTACACATACATCTATTTATATCACAACATATTAAGAGAAATAAATTTTTTAAAAATATTTTAAAAAATAAATCCACCAACAAGACATGTATACTTGGATGATTGAAATTAACAAACTACTCCAAAGACAAAAAAAAATTTAGAAACCGTGACCACCAACGTGACCAGCGTGACCACCAGCGTGACCACCAACGTGAGCGTGACCACCAGCGTGAGCGTGACCACCAACGTGACCAACGTGAGCGTGACCACCAGCGTGAGCGTGACCACCACTGTGAGCGTGACCACCACCTTGACCGTGAACGTGGCCGTGACCGTGCCCATGAGCATGGCCGTGACCGTGAGCGTCACTGTGGCCGGGAACACCATCACCACCACCACCACCACCACCATCGCCACCACCACCATCACCATCACCACCACCACCACCACCATCCCTTCTCTTCTTTTTATTCTCATTATCTCTATCAGAGTTACGCTCACCACAAGCAAAAGATGATCATAGACAAGATCGCACCCGACATAAGAATCATGTAAACATAGATCATCAACCCAGACCCATTAACCACAAGTCCTTCTTCTTCACCTGCTGTTCTTGCACCACCACCCACAACATCAAAGTACCTTGCCATCTCTCTCTGTCTTGATCAAGTTCAGAAGATTGAATATGCTTTTATAACTCTATATATAGAACTTGTTATGGCATATTTCTACAGTTATTTCACCTTATCACCAACATTCTCCTGCCCAATTTTCTTGCTTTGACCCCCCACACATTTCAATTTTAGACCCTTTCTCCATTTTGAAAATTAACATTCTAATCTTTTTAATTCAATTTTTTGAAAATTAAATTTTTTATTTTTATTAAATTTTTAATATTTTAAATAATTTTTTACTTTTTAAATATTATATTTTTGAAAAAATTAAAAACAAATTTACCAAATGCCAAAAATATTAAAAAAAAATAAAAATAAAAAATTTAATACATTTTCGTATTCTTGTATATTTTTCAATTTTTAAATTTTTTTATTTAAATATTTTACTTTTTAGGTACATTAGGTTAGATGTATTTAAAAAATAAAAAATTTATTTAAAATATTAAAAAAATTCACTAAAAACAGAAGAATATGAAAAATAAAAAACTTAATTTTCAAAAAATTGAATTCAGAAAATTAAAAGTTGCGTTTGGTTTAGTTTTAAAATTATGATTTAAGAATAAGGTTATATTTTGAATTTATGAGTCGTTAAATCATGATTTGAAAAGAAAAAAATTGTTTGGTTATAAGTTTTAAAAAGAGTTTTGAATTTTTGAATGAGTTTTTGAAAAAAAAAAAAATTTCAAAATCGAACTAAAAAACTTATAAGTTATAACCAGACACACAACTCAAAACTCTTTTGAAAATTTTATTCAAATCTTATAACTAAACTTTTTTAAAATTCAATTCAAAAAAAATAATTTTTTTATTTAAAAAATTTTAAAAATTCAGAAAATATATTTTATTTAAAATATTAAAAATATTCAACTAGTGCTTTAAAATTATTTTTTGATTGTATGTTTGGTTGGAATTTTTTTTTAATTGTTTTGTTTAAATTTTTTTTTTATTTTTTAAAAATTACTATGACAAATTAATTTATTTTTTTTAATTTTAAATAAATGGCCAAATAATTTGTCATTTTGATCCAAAAAAAATAATTTCTATAAAAAATATCAAAAGCAAATATATATATATATATATATTTCAAATAACAGGTGGCTGTTGCCCAACAAAAAAAAATGTTGTTCCAATCAATCGGCCGGACAATCGGATAGACCCAAAAATTCATAAACTATCCGGGAGGATGTCCGGACGGATGGCCGAATAGATTAAAAAATTCAAAAACTCTCCACTCTACCAAACATATTTTCAAATTTGATTTGAAATCATATTTTAAAAACTGTAATCAAACAGAGGATTAGAATATGAGAGTGGAATCATAATTTGAGAATGGAACCAAACAGAGCCAAATTTTGTTGCTTTCATATGATTTTCTCCTGCCCAGTTTTCTTGCTTTGATCCCCCACACATTTCAATTTTAGACCCTTTCTCCATTTTGAAAATTAACATTCTAATCTTTTTAATTCAATTTTTTAAAAATTATTTTTTTTATTTTTATTAAATTTTTTAATATTTAAATATAATTTTTTGAAAAAATTTAAAAACATTTACCAAATACCAAAAATATAAAAAAAAAATAAAAATAAAAATTTAATACATTTTCGTGTTCTGGTATATTTTTTAATTTTTAAAAAAAATTAATTTTTTTTTTTAATTTTTAGGTACATTAGGTTAGATGCATTTAAAAAATAAAAAAATTATTTAAAACATTAAAAAAATTCACTAAAAACAAAAGAATATGAAAAATAAAAAACTTAATTTTTAAAAAATTGAATTCAGAAAATTAAAAGTTGTGTTTGGTTTAGTTTTAGAATCATGATTTAAGAATAAATTTGTATTTTGAATTTATGAGTCGTTAAATCATGATTTGAAAAGAGAAAATTTGTTTGGTTGTAAGTTTTAAATTGAGTTTTGAATTTTTGAAATAAGTTTTGAAATAAGAAAAATTGTTTGGTTATGAATTTTGAAAAAAATTTTCAAAACTGAACTCAAAAACTTATAACTTATAACCAAACACACAACTCAAAACTAGATAGTCAGGCCAACTTAATCAATTCTATCTACGCCCTCTATCCGGAATTACCAACATATTTATCCCAAAAACAAATCCATGAGATCTTTTTTCACAAATATTTCCTTTCTCAAAACAAAAATTCTCAAATCTCAATTTAAAATTTGTAACAATTGAATGAATTGAAATGCCAATACAACATACATCAATGCATTATAATATTGTTCTATTTTCAATTCTTCTACACAATTTTTCTCATTGTGATCACAATTTCCTTTTCTCATTGTGATTACAATGCCAATACAGCATACATCAATGCATTATAATATTCTTCTATTTTAAACAATAAAAAAATATTTATTAATTTTTTTAATAAATGATTTTAGTTCTTTCGATATTCAATCAATTTGATTTTTTACAGGTATAATATACATGACAAATTTTAAAATGTGAACGGTTCGGATCATTAAAATTAGGCCCAAAAGTGGGCCCAATGACCCACCAAACAGGGAGCCAGGGAGAGGATCCTTGCTCTTAAAATACCCGAGTGGGCCCCACCATAATAATAACACTTAGTGCTCGTTTGGCTAACATTTTGAGATTAAAAAAGTATAAAAGACAAAACAAGTTATATAAATCAATAAAACAAAATATCACTTTTCACTCATAATTATTATATTTTTTCTCTCACAAAAATTAAAAAAATCCCAAAACAAAAACTAAACGAGATTAAAAAAAACTAGACTAAAAAAATTAACTATATTAACTAATACCAAACCACGTTATATAAACAACCAGGTGGTCCATGCTAAATAACTCAAAAGTTGACATCAATTGGGATGGTTTGTATATTTAATTTTTTTTTTATATTTTTTGAGTCATATTATTTTTTTATAAAAATTAAAAAATATATTTATTTAACATTTTTAAAACAATTTCTCAATTTAAAAAATTGAATTCTACTTTAAATGGATCCCACCAGCGCATGTAATAACAAATTGATTACACCAATTGCAAAAAAACGTGCATAAGTAGGCCCATTTCATACAATATATTTATTTATTGTGTTAGTGAGTATGAATTTTTATTTTTTATTTTTTATGAAACGAATCTGAACCGTTTATTTATTTGTAGGTGACCTGATCCGTTGCCCGGAGGATGAGTAAGAGAGAGAAGCTGAAGAGGATCCGGACTCACCATTGCCTCCTGAAGCAACTAGCACATTTCTGCATCCATTTGCTTTGGGTTCGACTATGGTACCGTGGTTTGGACCACATAAATGAAATGGTAGAGTTAGGCATTCGGGCTCGAATGCCCGAATTCTAAAAACAGTAAAAAAAAAAAAACAAATCAAAGAATTGAGCAGAGCCAATGGGCACTTTTAATAATTTAGCCTTTAGATGGAAATCTTTAATCTGGACCATTGAAAAAATAAAGAAAATACACCGGTTGAACCGGTCACCACACAGCTAGCACTCCCTCTCTCTCTAGTCTTCTGCCTCTTTCTCTCTCTACAGTAGACCCACCCCTCCATGTATCCACTGTGTTCTGTTCTACTCTTTGAACTCAAATTCATTCCACAGTTAGGGCAAATCTGGGAACAAGATCGTCGATTTCTATCTCAAAAACCCTTGTGCTCGCCTCACCCTCTCTACTCTACTCTGAAGGTAATGCTGCTGATCTAGGCCAGCTTTACGAGCTCTTTGTTCAGCTCAAAGCCAATCTCAGAGTCAAAATCTCTTTGGATCAGCTTTTTTCCCCTTTGATTTTCTCATATATATATATAGATTCAGAGTTCCAAGTTTTTTTTTGTTTTTTATTTTTATTTTTAGAAATTCTTTTTGGGTTTCTCTTCATTTCTAATAAACATATATATATATATATTATATATTTTTTTATAGTTACCTTAGAAAATCATATATATATAAATACATCTATTGATTTTTTTTTTCTTCTGATTTTTAGAAAATCTTTGATATGGTAAACTTCATGAATTTTGTGGCTTTTGAGTTTTGGGTTTCTCTGCATTTCTAATAAACCTCACATTTCCCCCCGTTCCCTCTCAAATCTGTTTCCACAATAAGAACAAAATGATGCATCACCCAAACCAATCCAAACCCATGTACTGTAAATTCATATTACACATTCTGAAGAACTCTAGCATCCATTAAAATGGTTATTTTTTCCTTCCCTCCTTTTGTTAAGTTGTTGCCAAATTTATTTGATTTTGGTGACATGTGTGAACTAGGGTTTGAGCTAGGAAGAGATCAACCTCAACTGAGAGCAGCAAGTCTGCATAAAGGGTTTGAAAGTTAATTATTTTTGTATGGAGACTTAAGTCATTCCTATGATCTAATAATATATTGATATTGATTGGATGTATATTAATATGTTTTTGTTCCTCAATGTGTTTTTGTATGGTATTTTTTTGGGTTTTTGGTATGCGATTGCAGGTGTGATTTTTTTTTCCTCAATCACTTTGGCTGCCTTGCAATTTACATTAAAGCAAAAGGATAGTATCCTAGATGCGAAATGCATATGCAACTAAAATCACCGAGTATCCAATTAGACACTTAAATGGCTTCCAGGACAAAGTAATGGCTATGGTACTTGGCATTTGAAGAATGGCACTTGACACTTGGATTTGAAGAATGACACTTATTATCTGTTTGCTATCAGTTTGGTTTGGTATCTGCTGTTGTGATTTGCTGCTGTGAATTGGGACGGATGTGCTCAACTAAGGTGCCTTGGGATTAATTGTTGAAGGATTCAGTAGGGGGAGATGAATTTTGCAAACTGTTTTTTGCTGTCCTTTGTGATTTTTCTCTGCTTTTTGGTTTGTCTTTTGCAAATTGTCTTTTGCTCTGCTTTGAATTATTAGTGCCTTAATGTTTGCAGTTGAGATGGGCTGGAATTATGGTTGCTTTTGCTTGTTATATGATCTGGTGAGGAGCATTGGGTTGTGTTGAAGGAACCATTCAACTAGAAGTGATCAAGTGTGGGATTTTTATTGGGTGATACTAGCTGGCTGTTTTTTTTTTGTTTGGTGGGTGATTTTCTAGCTTAGCTAGGTGGATTGAGTACTTGAGTTGGCTTTGCTGGGTTGTATTGTATAGCCTTGGTTTGTTCTTTGTTTGTTTTTCATTTTCTTTGTTGGCTTCTCACCAACTTGTGAGGCTTGTGCTACCATATAATTGGGTATGCTTTTTAGTGTCAATCTAATTGGGATTGTGAAGTTATATTTTGATGTTGTTTGCACTATCCTCTCCTTTATTGATGTATTTTCATGCGTTTTGTATGTTGATTTCATCAATAGTCTTCTTTCTTTTTGATGAGAAAAAAAAAAAAAAAAAAAAGCGAAGTAATGGCTATGATTGTAGAATGCACGTCATCAATGACATTTCTCTTTTTATTTCATTAGATTGCACCTACTTCGTTAATATTAGCTTACCATTTCATTCAACCATACTTATCAGTTTTTTACACTTGTCCTACCATTTAAATAAATCTCACTTAGTCGACCCTACTTACTACTATATTAGATTAGTAATCCAACTTCACCTATTATTCAATGAGACTGCACTTAAAATATTTAATATATGTGTGCATCTATTTACTCCAAGCCTAACTTTACTAGTAGAAATATCTATAAAGAAAAATCTATACATGTTACATCATTGAGTTTTAGAATTGATGAATCATATTCATTACGAATGTTATATTCACCATCATTAGTATTATCATCATCTAATTTATATATAATATTATTAATTATGATAATATTTAACTCGATTTAAATTGTTATTGTCATTTTAACGAATTAAACTGAGGAGAGTGGTGATGAAATGGTGGGGTTTAAGCAAATTTCAAACTAGTAAATTTGGAGAAGTTCACAATTTAAAATTAAATTTACAATTTAATATTTTTACTCAATTTATTTGCCAAATAGCTTTTGTGTTCGTGGCAAACTATTATGTCGTCACCAATATGGTGAGTAGAATCACAATAAGTAGTACATATTGTCTCAAATAGTAAGTGTTGATCTCAACTAATAGTAAGTGTTGACATTATAAATGGTCAGTAGACTCACCACAAGTGATAAGTAAAACTTGATCGAATAGAGTAAAATTTAAACAAATGGTAAGTATTGTCTAAAGTAGTAGTAAGTATTGATATTATAAATGATAAATAGAATCACAATAAATGGTAAGTGGAATCTGAATGAATGGTAAATATTGTCTGAATCAAACATGACTTACTACTAAATAAGACTCTACTTACTATTTTGTTAGACTTCATTTACTACTCCCACTTACTATTTTATTAGACTTGACTTATTACTCAATTAAACTCTACTTACTACTCAATAATACTCTACTTGCAATAAAATTGACTCTACTTACTACTCTATTGGAATTGACTTACTACCTAGTCAAAACATGTTATTAGGCAATAAGACACTACTTTATTGGACTTGACTTACTAAACCTCTCATTAATTAATGAGACTCCACTCACTATTTTATTAAATCTCACTTATTACTCATTGAGACTCCACTTACCATTTATTATATTTGACTTACACTCAATTAAATCTCACTTAATAGTTGGTAAGACTCCACAATTAATCAAACTTGACTTGCTACTCAACAACTGCTATTACAGCCCACCACCACTACCATCGCTACAACTACACACACTACCATGTACTACTACCACCACCACCACTACTACACCACCTTCATCAACATTGTCATTGTTTCCACAAACATCACTAAAATCTTACTACCACTATCATCGCTATCTCTAACACTATCACCGCCAACACTACCACCATCAACGCTACCATGCCACTATTGCCACCACAATGCCATTATCACAACTACCTCTTCACCGTACACCACCATGCCACTACACTACTCACTACAACTATCACTACCACCACCACGACTACCACTACTACCACCAACATCACCATCATATCACCACTATTACTCAATCAAAACTCCATGTATACTCGATCAAACATGAATTACTACTCAATAAGACGCCACTAATAAAACTTGACTTATTGCTTATTAATCTACAATCTCACATACTACTCAATTAGATTATGTATTACTATTCATCATTAGATTTATCAATTGTTCCAAAAAAGTTAAAATATACTCGGTTCCACTTAGTACTTAATAAGTTTTCCACTTACTATTCACTAGACTCCACTTTATTATTCAGTTTTGGTTTCACTTAATACTCAATGAGCTTCCACTTGCTACTTTCACTATACTCAGGCCCGGCCCTGAGATTTTTCGGGCCCAAAGCCAATAATCAACTAATAAATTTTTGGGACCTTCACATTTTTTTTTTCATTGAAAGAAACAAAATGAAAAAAAAAATGAAGATAAAAGACAAAAGATTTGTGTCAAAATCACAAAAAATACTTAATATTACATTACAACAATTAATAAGTGTCGCTTGATCCTCTCTCTTATTGCATTTTTAGAAGCAAATAAATCAATCATACTTGCATAATCTAATTTTTTTGCAAAATCATTTTCAATGGATAACAATGCTAATTATTTTAAATAGGCCTTTTATTTTTTAATGAGTTAATTTATTTTAAGTTAGTTTGGGTCTTCTTTAATTTTTTTTTTTTTATAGATTTAAAACATACCTAATATATTACAATAAACTATAACAGGAGGGGATCCTTTTTTTTTAGTCTATTTTCAATGGATAACAATGTTAATTTTTTTGAATGGGCCTTTCAATTTTTTAATGGGTCAATTTATTTTAAGTTAGTTTGGGCCTTCTTTAATTTTTTTTTTTTTGGACTTAAAACATACCTAATATATTACACTAAACCATAATAGAAGGGGCCCCTTTTTGGTCTATTTTGAGGGGCCCTAGGCCATGGCCTTGTTGGCCCATGTCCAGGGCCGGCACTGACTATACTCCACTTACTACTTAACGAGCTTCCGCTTACTATTTCACTAGACTTTACTTACTATTCAATGAGTTTCCACTTACTATTTCATTACACTTCATTTACTACTCAATTTTGATTTCACTTACTACTTAATGAACTTCTACTTACTACTTCAATAGACTCCATTATTGTCACAACCCAAACCCGCCCCTGTAGGTTTAGCATCGTAACCGGCCAGTAATCCGTGGATTACCAAAGGCCTCTGAACAGATTAACAGATAATAAGGGGCTGCGGAAGCAATAATACAAAATAAACAAGGTCCAATGAGCTGTGATAACGTACATGGGATAGAATATTTCAAAACTTAAATATATACATAAACATGCCAGTCAAAGTACACCAATATGTACAAAGTATTTACAGAATGTACTTCCAAGACTTGACTTTACAAAACATATACAGAGACTGGCATGAATACAAAAACAACCATGGCATTAGGCTTCGATCGGAACCTCCTCGGGAGGCACAACAGTTGGCTGACAAAAACAGAACAGAAGGCCGTCAACTCTGGCCCTGGTCATGTGCCGGCTCACCTACATACATAATATAAACTGTAAGCAAAAGCCCAGTGAATAATAATCAGAGTAAAGGGTTTCAATGAATGAGTTCGTACAGATTCAGAAATCATAATTCAGTTTCATATCAAATTCATAATTTGTCCAGATCATATACAGACAGAAACATAAGTCATGATTAAGTTTACGTGATATATCCATTAGCATTAACAGAACAGAACAGAACAGAACGCATACGCGTGAGGTTATAAAATAACCAGTTCCATAAAGGAACCTCCAGATCCGGGTAACAGAACAGAAGCTGAGCCCCCATAATGAGGCCTCCGGTACGGGTAACAGAGTGCAGACAGATATAAGTTCCATAAAGGAACCTCCGATACCGGGTAACAGCCAACAGATATCACATGATGCTAAGAATGTCACGAATACATATCAGAAATTGAACAATCATTCATTGAACATACATATCATTTCGGAAAACAGATCTTGTTTTATCACACAGAAAGTAGATATAGTTTGAACATAACTTTACTACGTTATTACTCACAGTTGGCCTCGAATCAGACAGACGGAGCAGATTGGTCAAACAGGACGCTGCACGTGACCTACATAGCACATAACAGACACACACTTGAAATACACGTTCTAATTGTACAAAACTTACGTCGTTGGTTCTTAGTGTGTTTCTACCCTTTAATCCCTCTTATAGAGTCTTAAACATGGCCTAGGAATGCCTAGGATGGAATGAGGATGCAAAAATGCTTTGGAAAACATTTTTCAAAACTTGCTGAAAACAGGGGTCTCGCTCGAGCGAGGCTTTCTTCGCTCGAGTGAACTTACCAAAACAGAGGGGTCGCTCGAGCGAGGACTTCTTCGCTCGAGCAGTCTGTAAAATGCAAAAGTAATGATTGTTGAAAATCTATGCTCGATGCTTGCTCGAGCATGAGACACAGCTCCTCGCTTGAGCGTAGGTCTCTTTGCTCGAGCGTGCGTCTGCGTGCACCAAAAACCTGAGAGCTTGCAATTTACGCTCAAGCCACCACTCCTTCGCTCGAGCGAAGCTCTGAACAAACGATGGTCGCTCGGAGCGTGGAATCCTTCGCTCGAGCGAGGAAGCCAAATTCTGGAATTTCCAGATTTGTCTCCCAAGCTCAAACCAAGCATTCAACACTTCAAATCTCAACCTCTTGGGCCCATTTTCTGGAAAACACTTGTAAACTCATAGTATAGTTGATAATTTAATTCCTTAGTTTAATTTATTTGTTATTAAATTAGGTTATGAATAATCAATCTTTTTATCAAAATTAATTTAGGAATTTAATAATTAAATTAGTTCAATTTCACAATTGTCTCTATGGATCGATACCTGGACTTGCCATTATTCTAAAAGAATTTGGTATAGTTTAGTATTTAATTTTAGTGTGTTCAACAACCCATTAATTAGACTTGACTTATCAATCATTTAAACTAAACTTAAGACTACATTTATTATTTCATCAAACTTGATTTTTTTTTTCTTACCACTTGAATCTCATATATTTTCTTTTAACCAGGTGAAATGTTGTTCCAACAAAACATAAAAATTTATAAATTCAAAATATAATGGAAGTGAAAGTAAAAAGAGAGAGACTTACCTAAGGAGTTCCAGATCAACAACAATTCTATCTTAAAATCTTCAAAAGTTTTAGAAATGAACATCAAATTTTGTTTATGGAATCCTCAAATGAATTTGAAAATTTCCTATATTTTGTTAATCATTTCTTATTAATTGCATTTTTGTGGTAGATGAAAAAATACTAGGTTTCATTTATTGCCTTCATTGCCATTAAGTAGATAAATAAAAAAATAATATTCCATAAAATGTAAAAAATTATAATAAAATTTATAAATTTCATATTTATTTTGTATATATTTTTTTGTTTACATTCTATTTATAAAATTTATATTTATTTTAGAGGTTAGGTGCATTTTATTAATGTTTGAATGGTAAGTGTAGTTACATGGAATAGTAAGTACAACCATATCAAGTTGTAAGTGTGTTTAGTTGTTGTAGTAAGTTAGAAACCACTCATTTAAACCATACTTACTATTTTATCAGACTTACTTACCACTCATTTAAACACACTTACTATTCAATGTGACTTTATCGAACTTAACCCATCACTTAAACAACACTTACTACTCAATTAGACTCTACTTACTACTTTATCAAACTTGACTCATCACTTAAACAATACTTACTACTCAATGGGACTCTACTTACTATTTTAATAGACTTGATTAATCAATGATTTAAACTAAACTTAAGACTACACTTACTATTTCATCAAACTTGATTTTTTTTTTCTTACCACTTAAATCTCATAGTTTTTCTTTTAACTAGGTGAAATGTTGTTCCAACAAAACATTAAAGTTTATAAATCAAAATATCATGGAAAGTTAAAGTAAAAAAAGAGATAGAGACTATAGAGACATAGATTCTTACCTAAGGAGTTTCAAATCAACAACAATCTTATCTTCAAATCTTCAAATATTCAAAATTTTTAAAAATAAACATAAAATTTTGTTCATGGAATTGTCAAATAAATTTTAAATTTCCTATATTATTAATTATATTTCTTCATTAATTGCATTTATTATTTTCAAGTGTGGTAAATGAAAAGGAAACCAGTTTCATTTATTGCCATTAAGTAGATAAATAAATAAATAAATAAAATCATATTTCATAAAATGTAATAAATTATAATAAAATGTATAAAATTCACATTTATTTTGTATATTTTTTTCTTAAATTCTATTTTATAAATTTTATATTTATTTTAGAGGTTTTGAAAATTTATTATAACTTAATTTTTAAGTTTACCTGTTACTTGAATAGCAGGTTAAGTGTATTTTATTAATAATTGAATGAGAAGTATAGTTATTAAAAATAGTAAGTATAATCATATCAAATAGTAAGTGTATTTAGTTATTGTGGTAAGTTGAAAACCATTTTTTGGTTTCAAAACCATTGAAAACTACCTCATTTTTAATGAAACTACCTAGATTCTTAACCTGGTTTTATTATTACCAATCAATGGTTAGATTTATTTTACTTTTAGATCTAATGGTCCAAATTTATTTATGTATGGTACATGAAAACCACATTCATGTATCATAGAAAAATCCAAACAGGGATCGATGACGTGGCCACATATTTTTATTTATTAATTCTCTATTTTGAAATCCCGACTCTTTGATGAAAGATTTGATAGAACAATGAGGGAAGCTCTAAGAAAGCTCACTAAAAAAAACTCCTCACCAAAAAAAAAAAAAAAATTTGGGTGCAAGCCCCCTATCAATTTGAACATAAGATTTACCACCCCTTTTTAGTATTCACATTGAATTTTATAACATTTATTTGATAACTTTTGACATTTTTAATTTCTTTACTTTCATAGCTAAACACTTTAAATAACCTCCAAATTTTAGTCATATAGGGTTGTTTGGGGTGTCCTAAATAAGTGCACTTTTTGTCTTTTTGGACTAAAAAATTGAGGAAGAAAATATAGATGTTTGGGTTAACTTTTTAACTTTTTATGGAAAAATGTGTAATAAAAAATTGTAAAAATTGATTTGTAGGGAAAAATTAATATTGGGAGTTGTGCAGCCGTAATTGTTGACTTTTGGTGAATAGTGTTAACTTTTTAACTTTTTGAGTAACTTTTTGACTTTTTGACTTTTTTGATATATGCCAAACTTGGCTTAATAATTTTTTTTTTTATAACAGAAATACTAATAAAAATGATTATATAAGTTTAAATATAGAAGCCTCCAAATAAAATTTCGCTTTTAAGCCTTGTGAAAACTTGAGCTGGCCCAACAAAACACCACTGCACAAAGAACGTATTATTGACATTGATATCGAATTCTTCCAAATGTGTATTTTTCAGGTACTGGCCATCTGAGAAGACAAGTTACATGATACAATATCAGAATGAAGCATAAAAATTGTAATCATAAAGTATAAAACCTCCCTACAAAAAAAAAAAAAAAAAATGCTAATAAAACCACTTCATGTCAGCCAAATGATTCCTCAAAAATTATAAATTCTACAATACTAAAATAGAAGAAGAATCTTACTCTTCTAATAAATCACTATAATTTATCTCAAGGACTGCCCACTTGCACTTTAATGTGGGTTAAAATTTTCCCACCATGTTTAAAAACAAGGGTAAATTTTACATGGACTAACGGGGCAAAATTTTCACAATTTCAATATGTAAAGAGAGTGTTTCAACTAAAAGTGTGCAGAGGACATTCTAAACCCATATTAAAATGCAGTAGGATCGATGCAATTTACCCCGCATCGCAAATATAAAGATAAAGATAAAACAATCAAAAGAACCAAACAGTTTGGTTTGACAAAAAAATTGATATAAATATATATATATATATATGTAGACATATCAAAAAGCATACAAAAATATTTACCTATTTACTTTATCTGCGCTAGTCTCATCAACAAACACTTCCAGATACAAACGGGCAGCACTTGATTCTCTAATCACAATCACCTCCACAGTTTTCCCAACTTTTTCCATATTATATTATAGAACTGATACCAGCAGGAGAAAGATTAAACCAACAATGGGAGAATAATGCAAATGGTAAATGAGCAATAGTAGGAAACCAAACTAAAAAGAAAAATATTAACAAGGTTCATCGTGAAAAAGCAAAATAGTTATTGGCAGTCAATAGACAACAGAGACATCCCATAAATGACACTCAGCCACTTAATGGGTCCCACAATTAACTACTTTAACAACTTATCACAAGACCGGGCACCTACATAGGAAGCTTTTAGCCCTCAACCACTCGAACCAATACAGCTCATACGAAATTTGTCATTTTTCAACAATGTTACAATGAATACCTAATGCGTAATTGAAATCTATGTTACGAAGACGTGGACAAAATCCCTTGATTGTGATCAACCACCTAAAAATTTCACTTCAATTTTTATTTGTTTAGAAAGCCATGATACACAAGCCTAGCTAGGGTTTCCTCTTGATGACCATCAATATTATTCAGCTTCAATACTCCTAATTGAATAGGACACCGCCAGATAACATCTTTTGTGTGTCTTTTGGGACCTGATTTCATACTCCACACCAAATAAGCCTTCAGTCCTTGATGTTGATCACAGAATTATTCACTCTTGTTGGATGTCATCATGCTTTGACTTTTAACCAATGGACAACCCTGAATTTTACTAATTCAGTTAACCTCCAACCAAGAAACGTTCTTTTGTCCACAAACCAATTCATTTTGATCTAAGTAGCTAACCATAAGGATTGACCAAGTGATAGCACCCCAAATCCAAGCTAACAACAGTACGCTCAAATGTACCCAAGAACAAAATTGCAAAGAACACCACTATACCCAGTGGCGGAGTCAAGAAATTAACTCAGAGGGGGCACTTATTAATTACAATATTGAAAATTTTTACAAAAATATTTCACATAAATTTTTACGATTAACTTCAAAAAAGATAAAAAAAAAAAAAATAACAATGTGTTTGGTTTGAGTTTTTTAAATTGAGTTTTTTATTTTTCGTATTTTTTGTTGTTTTTAGTGAATATTTTGAAAATTTTAAGCATTTTTTTTTTTTACTTTTTTAGATGCATCTTACTTAGATGTGTCTAAAAAAATAAAATATTTGTGAAAAAATATTTTAAAAAATTAATAAATACATGAAAATATGAAAAATGTACTGATTTTTCATTTTTTTAAAATATTTTTGATATTTAGTGAATTTTTTAAAGATTTTTTTCACAAAAATTATACTTTCTAAGTGTGTTTATGTTAGGTGTGTCTAATTTTTTTTTAAAAATTGCTTAAAATATTTAAAAAAATTCAGTATAAACAAAAATATACGGAAAAAAAAAAGTAAAATTTTCTGAAAAGTGTTTTAGAAAACTCAAATCAAACAAAATGAATGTTATTTGTAATTAGTGTATCCTGGATAATATTAAAAAAATGTCATGGATATAAAGTTTTAAAATAAATCATATAATGATAAAGTAATTTTTTTATACAAAATATGCGTAAAAATTCAATATAATAGTCATACCACGTTATCATTGACATGTGATATTATCAACCAATAGTAAAGAAACATGTAGAGGATAAACCTTACATGTCAAATATAACTAACAATTCAATAAATACTATATTTTCATTGAAATTAATTATATTTCATGTTAATAATGATAAATATCACCATTATATTGAAATTTTCATAGATAATAATATCGTAATCTCTTTATTTTTAATCAAAAACAATCATTATTGTTCTTATAATTTTAAAAAATGTGATTGAAATTTCACTCTAAATAATATTTTTATAAATTTTTTTATTTAAAATATTTTCTTTATATTAAAAAAAAAAAATTTCAAAACCCAGAGGACACGTGACCCCTGACCCTTCTTCCCTCCGCCCGTGACTATACCTCACCAAGATGCAGCAAACCAGTGAGTTATAGGGACTTGACAACTAAGATAGCGAAATTGGTGACTTATACGGGCTTTTTTTTTGATCGGCAAAGAAAAAATTCCATTAAAAACATGAAATTTAAAGGTACAAGGAAAAAAAACGCATTGAGAGAGATTCGAAGAGTAAAAACTCACTCACCTACTACTGCTACTCACGTCTTTACAACCAACCCCTTATACGGGCTTGACAACAAAAATTAACCAGGCATTACAGAAGGACGAGGAGAGACTAGGTGAACACAGAGAGATGGTTTAGGCCAAAAGATAGAGCTGGGTTAGGGCAAAATAGAGATGAGTTAGGGAAACAAAGCAAAACGCTGCGACACCTCTGGCTGTAAAGCACACTCCCATTTTCAACCTCACTTTACATTTTGCTGTCTCGAAGTCTAAACATTTAAAAAGCCCACTAAGTAAAAAGAAGAAAAGGGAAGAGGTTTGTTTCGTTTTTGAGAAAGGAAGAGAGATGGGTGA
>JAPPVO010004080.1:0-17240 GCA_030407325.1 Camellia japonica | reverse complement strand
GTCCCCTTACTGTATGCTGTTGATTTGTTGTTTTATCCATTGAATTTTATTATATCAGTTTAGTCTTATAGTTTATTTAATTTCAATCTAAATTTTGTTGGCTGCTGCCCATGAGCTTACCAAATAGATCCAAAGGGGCTGGTTTTGATATTTTGCTTATGGTCATGTATTGCTTAACAAATATTCAAAATTTATTTAAGGTTGGAAGCAAAATGAATCTGAATGGGTGTAGGTGAAGATTGAAGAAGATGATGGAGGGTTACATACACAAAATTGATGGGACTAAACTGATATAATAAATGGCTTTGGGTTAATTGTTTATAGGATATTAAAAAAGTAATAGGCAATGCTGAAATTATATATATATTTATCACAGCTTACCAATCCCCACTCCCAAATAATATAGCGACCCCGGTCTCTTTCCATTTGGTGGTTGTATCCGGACTTACATTCCGTAGATTCTGTTGTTACATATTTGTTGTTGTCATCCTTTAATTCCTTATTTTTGAGTTATAGGATGTTTTGGGCAGGTTTGTTACAGGTTGGGAGTGTTTGGGAGCAAAGGGTTGCTGCCCAGAATTTTGGTCTTTCGCTCGAGCGAGCAGTTAGTCGCTCGAGCGAGCTATTTGTTTTTGATACTTCGCTCGATCCAGGGTTTCTTCGCTCGAGCGAGCAATTGCGTCTAGTATAGACCTGAGAGCTGTATTTGTTGGCTCGAGCGAGCTTTCCTTCGCTCGAGCGAGTTTCGAGTTCTTCGTTCGAGCGAGAATTCTGTCGCTCGAGCGTGCTTCTGGGTTGCAGACCTGAAGCATCGTATTGTTGGCTCGAGCGAGATTTCCTTCGCTCGAGCGAGTATCCTTTGTGTCTGGTCGCTCGAGCAACCAATTCTTCGCTCGAGCGAGCCTATTTTATTTAAATAGGCAGCAGCGGTTTTTAAAACATTTTTTCAGCATCTTTTTGATTTCAGAACCCTAGGGACGTTTTCTCTCTCCTTCCACTCACCTTCTCTCTTAGGTTTGATCTATTTAGAGTGTGTTTCTACCCTAGATCCTTTATTAAAAAGATAGAGTGAGTCGAGGGCTTCCTTTTAATCTGAACAATCTTGGGTTTGGAGCACTTTGGATTTTCGTCATCTTCTCTATTCGGGTTCTTCGCTTTGAGGTAGGGATTTCCTACTCCATATTATAGGTTTTGTTCTAAGTTATGGTATTTTGATATGTTGGGGGTTGTTTGGTAATTTTGGGAAAAACCCTAGTTGTTAATAAATTAATTAGTAGAATTAATTTAGGGAAAATTGGGGAATTTAGTTGAATTCATGGAATTGAGGAATTTATTGATGAAATGGTGTAGTTGGTTAGTTTAATCACTTACCTATGAAAATAGTGGAATTATATTAGTTGATACATTTATTTCCTATTTAGAAATATCTGTTTTGGGCTATCGGTGGAGGATAGCCGTGATTGTTGTAGACATTGCATGTGGATTAAGGAAAACTGAAACTAATCACATTGGTTAAGTCATTGATTTTGACTGTTGAATTAATACATAAAATATGTGTATTGATTGTGTGTTGTATATGACAAGTGTTTAATACATTGTATATGCATTTGTTTGGGAGGAGATAGGGGATGTACTCCACGGTTTAGGGGAAGATAGGGGATGGACCTCTAAACCGGATTTTGTTTGGGAGGAGATAGGGGATGGACTCCATTAGCACCACTATATGTGTGCTTATTGATTTATGGAAGTGTTTTTATATGTTGTTGATACAGCACTAAAATGTGTATCAGTCGGGAAGTGTGGAAGTGTTTTGGTATGAGCCTTAGTCTCATTTGTTTTGTTGATATTGGACGAAATGTTAATGTGATATTTAGTTCACTGTCATAGTTGGCCAGGTTCTGAGCCATCATGATATAAATGGAAAGTAGGGCTGCTCGCGGGTCGGTTTTGGCCGGGTGCGGGTCAAAACCGACCCGACCCGCACTTATGCGGTTGGGAAAAAATGGACCCGCAACCGCCCGCGATACGGTTCGCGGTTTGTGCGAGCGGGTGCGGTTCGGTTTGCGGTTTAGTTTTTCTTTTTCTTTTTTTTTTTTAAATTTAACTTAAAATTTGACATTTTTTGTTACTTTCTAAACACTTTTTTTTTTTTTTAGAAGAGTTATAAATTAAATTACAAGATATACAATTCATGATCATAATAAATAGTCCACATGTTAGATAAGATGATATGGAACCATGCTTGAGGATAGTGGATTAATCTTCCTCCTTAGCTTGCAAAAACAAACCCTTAAAAGTCAAACTAGTAACACTAATTTAAATATGCAAAAACAAACCTTTAAAAGTCAAACTAGTAACACTAATTTTAATAGTGGATTAATCTTCACTGTTTAGTTTTTAATATGCAATAATGTGATAATAGAATGACAATTCAAAATATCATATTTAACTGTGTCTACTATAGACTAATGGAATATAATGATTTTTTATATATATAATATATAAATAAAAGTCAAACTAGTAACACTAATTTAAATATCATTAGATCATGATAATGTATATAAATGCCCATATAATAAATTTTACTTTCATCCAAAATGTAAAAATAAAAATAATAACTAGTTATCTCCATCCATCCAAAATGCAAAAAAAAAATAATAATAACTAGTTATTTTTTCTTTAAAAAAATAAAATAAAATAAAAAATAAAATAAAAAAGATGCGGGTTGCGGGCGGGTCGGGTTCGACCCGAACCCGATCTTTTTGCGAATTTCTTGACCCGCACCCGCCCGCCTACCTACATCGAAACCGCCCAAAGCACTGCGGGTAGGGTAGGGTCGGGCGGTTTGTGCGGGCGGGTGGGTTTGTTGCCCAGCCCTAATGGAAAGTTGAATAAATATTGGAAAGTGAAACGTGTCATAGACATTAATGTCATGGAACTGTATGTGGTGAAGTGAATAGTTGTGTTAACCATCTATTGAATGCTATTGCTTTATTCAATGCTTATATTTGGTTTAGTATATTTCTATTGGGTTGTAGCTCACCCTATATGGGAACATCATTTTCAGGTTCAGGTGATGTGCTACCTCCATGGACTTAGCTTGGATGGATTTGGAGTTGAAGACTCTGTTTAGATTAGTTGTTTATTTGTTTTATTTTGATATTACATGTAAACTCAAGCCTAGGGCTTAATGTGTAAATGAGTTAGTACTCATACTTTTGTGTCCAAGTGGTGGCTTGGAAAGATGTAAGCCCGTAGGGCATTTACTTTCATTATTACATGTAATGTCTTTTATTAAGGTTACTCTGATGAATGAAATAATGTTTTGTTTTCTTATAACGTTGCATGTTAATAATATATATTATGGGTTTATTTTTGAGGGCGTTACAAATAAAGGGGGGAAAAAATGAGGGTACGAGGAGAACAAACAAACAAACTGACTGAATCTGTACAATTTAGTGCTTAAAAGGAATGCATACCTTTCACTTCCATGTATTATTTTTCATTTATGGAACAGATATTGCAAGGAGAACTGAAAACAATTGGTGTGAACACAGTTTATATTCAACAATAAAGCAAAAAGTTTTGCGAGCAGGTAAAGAACAAATTTTTCCAACTCATTCAAGATGCTCATGTCTCGTAATTTCCTAAAATTCCAAACCAATATGAAGGACACAGACATTCTGTCAAAACCAATGGTAAAGAGGGTGCGAGCCTACATTTTCTAAGGCTTAATTTAGTTGGTAGTTTAGCAGAAAAACTTGGTAAAATTTCTGAGTCATGAAATTAGTTTGTCTTTTCTATAAAAAGACACAAAAAAAAAAAAAAAAACAAACAAACAAACAACAAACAAACAAACAAAAAAAAACTTATTCCAATTAATTGTGAGCTGAAAGACTCAAGTAATAAACTATTATCAATCCAATGGAAAAAGGGTTTGCCCAGTTTCTATATTAAAAAAAAAAACACCATTTATATCAAATTAGATCTAATTTGTCTCAGAACCTTGAAGCCATTGAAACAAAAAAACTAATGTCCATTAACAAAATTCAGAGAAAATGCAAAGAAACTGAAAAGGGAATGAATACCTTGGAAAAGGGAATGAAAAGAAAATGCAAAGAACTCGACAAATGTCCACAATCAACACAATTCGAAGTGGTGGGAAAAGGGAATGAATACCTTGGAAGAAGGCGCAAAGATAGACCCAAAAAATTCAGAAGATGATGAAGGTTACCTTGCGAGCAAAGTTCGAGATGCAAA
Organism: Camellia japonica; assembly: GCA_030407325.1. Lineage (NCBI taxonomy): Eukaryota > Viridiplantae > Streptophyta > Magnoliopsida > Ericales > Theaceae > Camellia > Camellia japonica. The sequence goes on along the minus strand of JAPPVO010004080.1, from coordinate 12,980 downwards.
AATTGAGGACTGGAGAACTGGAGAGCAGCATCAGATAAAAACATATCAATTATCAGAACCTTGAAGCCACTGAAACAAAAAGAAAATTCAAAACCCAACAACAGAAAAACTGAAATTGAATCAAATAATTCTAATTTTAATCAACACCGAATAACCCAATTCTAATTTTAACAGGAGGATCACCCCAGGTTTGTGGCTGCTATGATAACAACAAGAGGATCACCCGTGTACAACAAAATAAAAAACTAACCAGTGGTAATAAAAAAACAGTCAATGGTGTTCTACAGAAAATTAGAAAAACTAACCAGTGTATAACAAAATAAAAAACTAACCAGTGTACACTAAATGGTGTTCTACACTTAATGGTCACCACAACCAGTTCAAAAACTAATGTAGTTCTTGGTGCTTGGATAAAATGTATTAGATTGAGATGAGTTGAGTTTAATTAATAAAATTGTGGGTTTGGGAGAATGGAATTCTAATAATAACAGTATGGAGCCCAATGTAAATGACTCATAAACAATGTAAAATAATATTGAAGCCTCTGGATTGTAACAATAAAATGGCAACAAAAGGAACACTGAGAATGAGAATCTAACCCTAACAATTGAAACCCAACTCAATGATAAATAAAAGAGAAAACCCAGATCACCTAATCTATCAAATTCAAATACCAAGATGACAGATCTCATCAAAGATTCAGAAATAATTAGAACTTAATCATTACAATGTTTTGCCACTTCTATAATTTCATATCTACCAAACAAAAACGGTACAAATACATAGATAAGGAGATAGATGTCAGGAATCATACCTGCTGGAGGAGATTGGAGAGGAGGCCGAAGAGCTGGGCATCTGCTGCTGCTGTTGCTGTTGCTGTTGCTGCTGCTTTTCCTTCAGCACAGAAGAAAAACAAAAACCCATCTCACAATTAGTTTAAGGTTTAGAAACACCAATCCAAATAAATTATAGGTGATCCAAAGAAAAACAAAACCCATTGCTAACTGATATATATTTGAGAATCAAACCCATTGCTAACAAAACGCATTTAAGGAAAAGCAAACCCATTGCTAAATAAATTATAGGAGGCCGAAGAAAAACAAATACATATTAGTTTAAGGTTTAGAAACACCAATCCAAATAAATTGAAAGCTACATAAATAAAAAATGAAAAAGAAACATAACAAAGAGAAGATTGTGAAGATCATCAAAACCTGCAAGAGCTTCGAAGCAAAATTCAAAAACTCATAACTAAAACCCATTGCTAACTGAAAGAAGTCAGTAATTCCTCAATTACTCAATTACTCTCCAGAATGTTTAACCAAATATAAAAACCCATCTCACAATTTGAACACACACGTACTCTATACTAACTATTAATAATAATAAAAAATTAGCTTATACAAAATATGTTATTAATCAATGAATAAAAACAAATAATCAAAAAGAAAAACAACCTCGCAAGAAGCTCAAAATGGTAATTTCCAAGAAGGTAGGTAAAAATGGTGTTATTAATAAATCACTACTAAACAATTCTCAAAATGGTGATTTCCAAGAATGGTGATTTCTATATGTATCATCTACTTATGTTAGGTAAAAATGGTGATTTCCAAGAAGTTACGTGTAATAAAATAAAGAAACAGAAATTCTAACATCTATACGTATACATAATCTATGATTATATACATGCACAATTCTCAAACTTTTCAACATCAATTGATTAGAAAAACCCAGCTAATTGTACTATCAATCACGCGTAGAAATCAACAATCTAAGGCTGCAAAACCCAGAAAATCTATTGGACCCATCAATCTCCAGCAGATCAATAAATTTCTAAATTACCATGAATTTCTAAAATCTATTGGACCCATCAATCTCCAGCACCCAAAAACAAACTGAAGGCACGGTGTAAATAAGCGTTTCTCCCATTTCCTCCTCATATTACATGCCAGGAGGAACTCACCTCCCATCCCACCATCGACCACCTCTCTCAAACTATCTGAAACTCTTCTATTCAAGATTGCAATTAGAGAAAGGCAGTCAACGTCATTAAGCATATCACAAAATCATAATAATTGCATCCCATCGAGGCAATACAATCAAGTATTAACATAATTACCATACATGTAAAACAACTACAGTTTTCACTACCCAACTAATCAATCAGCAAAAATTAACAAAGAAAACACAACTAAACAACACCAAAAGAGGGATGAGATTGTATACGTGAAATTGAGGAATTAAGAAGAGTTTACAATTCATAATAAAATTAAAAGAAGGTACAGTTAATCAAAGGTACAGTTAATTAAAAGAAGGTACAGATATGAGCAAAGAGTAAAACAGTTAATCAAAAATGTTCCTGTAAACCTCTAACTTGATTTCTATAAATTTGACATAATTATATTAAGCTCTCTTAAGATTTTAATTTACCTAAAACTTGGCTCCATTTTTACTAATAATTGTTTTAGGTTTATGGATGAAAAAAGAAAAATGTCAAATGCTATTACGTTAAAATATATATTCTATTCTTATTTATTATATGTTCACAAACCATTAATTTTGATTATTTTAATATTATTAAAAGAGAATTCGATATAATTATATCAAATTTATTATATGGCAGCAAAGCATGCTACTCCTATTTTTTTTTATTTTATTTTATTTATTTATTAATATTATTTATTTATTTTATTCATTTATTTATTTAAGGTAATATTATTTATTTAAGGGAAGTTATGGCATGGTGTAGTTACTCTAAAAAATATCAAATTTACATCATCATTCTGCAAGCATTAGAAATTATAAATTTTAGGTCATTGAACCTTTTTTGAATTGGTAATTACTGAGCTATGACTTCTGAGTGCAATCATCTTGCTCATTAAAATTACAAACAACAAAGCTAAATATGAAAACAGAATAAGAACCCATGACTTGCAATCTCTCTAATCACTTCAATGGACTGAAATCAATCACTCCAAGTATTTCATAAACCACACACGATGAGAACGAAACCCCAGTCGATGAAGATATGAAGAGGTCAACCAGAATGAAACTGAATATTAGAGAGATGAATGAAAAACAGAATGAATACAGAGAGAGATTAAGTGGAATGGAATAAAAAAAGCGAGATCAAAATGATAAACTACCATCACAATTAATTAAGAACCAAGATAATAAAAAAAAAAAAGAGTAAAATCTCAGTTATTTCAAAAATTGAGATTAAATTTTTAATCACGCTTTATAAAAGTGAGATGTTTTTAAATATAAATGTGTGATGTTTAAGATTATTGTAGTAGTGATTTCACACTTGATTTAATCTCAGCTTTCATTCAGAACAATGCTTCAAATGGAGGAAATAAGCTGGTTGCTCAATTAATAACCTGAACATTCTTTGTATTTCTTGCCATATAAAATTACTACCATATATGATCAGAAACATTTTTGGTTTGCATTTTGGACTAATAACCGACTGTTTGTTATAACCTTAATCAGTGCGTTAAAAGTTCAAACCCATTTCTACCTCAATTTCATTACAATTTCACAGTTAGAAACTTCGGGTTTTTTTGTTGCTTTTAAACCTTTTAACCACTATCAACATTTTATTTAATTTTTTTTATAATTTAGAATTGTTCTAGCAAGAGTTGGCCTATTGAACTCACTCATCCTTTTCAAACATCATGTATAGAAATTGAAATTTATAGAAATCAAATGTTCCTGTAAACAGTTAATCAAAATTTGATTTGAGCAAAGATTAAACAGTCTGAGAGTAATAAAAAATGTTCTATTTTTATTTTTAATAAAAAATGTTCTATTCTGCTAGTCGGATCGCCTGATTTCTTTTCAGCAGCAAGACCTGAATCCTCTGTTACAAACCCAAAACAGTTAATCGATTGCAAAGATAGTTTTATATAATAGATAGAGAGAGAGAGAGAGATGTGTTTTACTTTCGGGTATGGCAAGGGTTTTGGAAAGAGAGAGAGAGCTTCTCGGATTGGGACCAGACTTTTCTCAGATGGTGTGGCCATCGGATTAGCTTCCGATTCAACTTTCATCGGCCACTTGGGACTCTGCTGCTGCTGCTCTCTCTTTCGCCTTTCGTTGAGGAGGAAGTGGGTGGGTGAGATCGTTCTGTTAAAGCAGAAGAACAGAGAGTGGAAGAGAGATAGAGAAGGAAAGTGGGACAGTCGCAGAGTTGGATCAATGGCGATGATGATGATGAGCAGCGACGGTGGTGGTGAGCGGCAGCAGCGGATCGGTGGTAGTGTGTTGGTGAAGGATGAAGAAGGGTAAAGGTAAGAACAGGAGATCAGGTTTTTTTATTTTTATTTTGAAGAGAGAACGTGAGAGAGAAATGTATAGAGAGGGAGTTGAAGAGATGTGTTTAGGCAGACGTGGGGGAGAGAGAGAAGAGAGCGTTTGGGCGGGAATCAAACACATCTCAACCATTGATATTTATTAGAATTGATCTAAACCCTTGATTCAAAATGTATGTCTCATACATTTGAAGACATTTTCAAAAAGCCTCTTGCCTTATTATATAGATATTATATATATTAAGGAAAAATGGGTTTTTAACTCCAAACTTTGTGAGAGTTCTAATATCCCAATTTAAATTTTTTGATTTTTTGATTTAAGAAAAAAAAAATCTTAACATTTATTGATTTGGTCAAAATTTCATGATCAGCATTTATTAACTTTTTTCAATTCACATGTCTTTCCACATGCCTGCATTTATTAATTTGGTCAAAATCTTCTGATTAGCATTTAAAACGGTAATGCTATATGCACCAATTAGTGTACCAACTAGTGTACCAACATTAGTTATAATATTATTATTGACCCCACTCCTTAATTACATTACAAATACCAAAAACCTCTTAAATTAGACCACATCATCAATTGATACACTAGTTAGTATACTAATTGGTGCATATAGTATTATTCTATTTAAAATCTCCTCATACAAATAATTATAAATACAATCCATGCGTAGTTACTGCAGTACCCTTTTCAATTTCTCCCATATACTATAGCTAATGATAAGATTGTCAAATTATTTTTATAAAAAATCTTTAAAAACATAATTTATATATTAAAAAAATTTAAAACAAATATAAATATTTATAATTATTCCGTGCATAGCACGGTGATTGGCTAGTTTTCTTATATATAAGTAAGTAATGATATATACATACATGGACCAAAGTGATCCCGGAGTTGTTGAAGCTCTCGATGAGCTTTTCCTTAACAGGATCGGAAATAGCACTCTCTCGGACCAAAGCGAAGGTTGGGTGGCCCAACTTGGTGCTCGCTTCTACTATGCATTTTCCGATATATCCTATTCCCCCGATGATCAGAATTTTGCTTTTCTCGGCCATTGCTAATTTTCCCGGAAAATCAAGCAAGAAAAGAAATTATTTTGTTGTTTTTTATAGGGAAGCACAATTTATCTGGCTGTTGTGATATATTTATATTTACTGACTCTCGCTGATGCAAGCAATGATGCACATGCAGATGCTGACATAAGCACTGATGCAGGTGTTGATGTAAGTGCTGACGCACGCGCCATGCTGGCTTGGCTGCTGACGACTTCGTGTTTGGTTTATTTGTTATTCTGAACTACTTTAAATTGTTCTTCGAGACTCATTTGGACATTGTCTTGAGCGTGGTTGTTACCATTGAAACCAGAATTTCATTTTCTATCTATTGGAAAAAAAAATTATTTTTTAAATTTATTTTTTTACGAAAGTAGTAACTTAATATTTTAATTTAAAATGTACGTGGGAGTGCATGTTTTGATTTATGGAGTTGGAATTTTTACTGTATACTATTGCGATGATTGCCTATTTACTGGTATAGGTGGTGTATTATTTTGATTTTTTTTTTTATCGACAAAATAAAATCTTTATTGATAATTTAGAAGAGAAGTCGCTTATTATCAGAACAGAAAATTACTTCCATGCATTTCACTTGAAGAATGAACTAGCGACAGAGGCTTGGTCTACTCATAAAGCACAAGGCAAGAAAAAAGAGTAATACAATTACTGCAAATTCCCATAGAAACTTCATGTAATAGTACTCAACTTTGCTTAACTCTCCACTCTCAAGAGAAGCCAAGTATACAACTGTGTAATTTTTATTTCAACACCACGAAGAGCAAATATTGTGATTTCTCAAACAAACTGAGAGAGGTATTCCTCCACGGTGGTGTATTTGACATCTGGGTAAAGCTCAGAAGCCTCAACCCCAAACGAGGGCTCGATCTCAAAGTTGGTCTGGTCTCCCTTCACAAAAACCGAGTGGTTGATTGATAATAATAAATTGATTGGAAATGGGGCCTCTGCAACAATGGAATTAACAAATGTCAACCACTTAGCCAACATACTAAAATATAAAAATAAAATAAAATAAAATTGCTTATATCAGATTTCCATTAGGGGTATGAATAATTCAGTGCATGTTTTGTTATTGACCTTGGATTTCCTTCAGAACTTGCTCCTCCGGAATATAAATTCGTTCAAGGGTCTTGCCAATCTTCTTCTCCCAAAGTGAAACCAGCTCGTTGAATGAGTAGATGTTTTTGGGAGGCCTAATGAAAACGATCTTGTTCAATGTACTTGGGTCATCCACAGTTTTGATGGTGTAGGTGCCAATATCATGTTCCTCATTGAATATTGCTACAGACAAACAATTACAGAAGAAAAAAATAAAATACAGACCAACAATTAAGACCTGCAAACCACTTTGCTCATAAAATATTGATACATACAACAAAAATAAAAATATAACTTATGTACAATGTTCCTCCTCAAGTATTGATTATTATGAAAGACGCAACCATGATTCCCATGAGGTATTGATTATTATGAAACACGTTACATAACCATCACTCCCATATTGTATTCATACGAAAGCAAGAATAAAAAAAATAATGCACATGTGCCATCTGGACAACCAAACTCAGAAAATTCCAATTTTCATCCTAGGAAGAAAATGCAGAAATGCAGTTGTATTCAGCTACTGATGAACTAATGACTAATAGCACCAATGCCAGTAATTGTGTTTGGCCAGGTCTACGTCCTAGTTCAGCTACTGATGTAAAATCCTCCTGTGAAAGAGCTCTACGCCCAGTGAAAACCCGTGCTCAGACTGAACGTTCCCACAACGCTCTTAGTGGCCCAACACTACTTGCTTCCATTGTTTTTTGAAGCGGATTATCAGATAATTGAATTCTCCTGGTGATGCTACATGCACCAATTAGTGTACTAACTAATATACCAATACTAGTTATGACATTATTATTGACCCCACTCATTATACTAATTACAAATACCAAAAATCTCTTAAATTATGCCACATCATCAATTGGTACACTAATTAGTACATTAATTGATACATATAGCATTATTCGAATTCTACCCATGTTGTAAGAAAAGCCTTAAATGCTTACTTTAACTACAATAAAAAAAAAAAAAAAACCCATTTTCCATTCATGCCATGTTTACCTTGAAATCCATTAACATAGAAGATTAATGCAAAAAAAAAGTTCATGACTTAATTACAGAGACCGCTAAGAGTAAAGTTGGAAGAGAGACTGTTGAATACCTTTGGGATTTCCATCACCAGGGATAATTGCCTTATCTCTGGGTGGAGGTGGAGCAAAGACTCCAGGCTGCGCTAACGTAGAAAGAAAATAGCCAGCAAAGTAGTTTGACGAGACATAGGTGTAGGGAATTCCCTCAGCCTCAATAGTTCTGCGGATTTGAACCTGCACTGCAAATGTAGATTTTGCTGGCTCAACTGCATGAAGACGGTCCACATCGTTTCCAAACTCCGAGGGCAAGAATCTCTGTATCGTTCAATATAAATTTATAACAAACTCCACAATATTAACTCAGTTGGAAATTATTAACATGTGAAAAGATTGAAAGTTCTATGTTAGAATGGTTTAAGAAGATAAAATGAACATAATCAGCCACCATTTGCAATTTTTTTTTTTCCCCTGTATTTTGTCTATCGTAAAGTTTTAGAAATTTGTTGTCAATTATTTTTTTGTTTATTTACCTTTCAGGTGTTCTAGAGTAGAAGCCCATTAAATCCACCAAAACAAAAAAGGGTAGAAGCCCCTAAATTTTTTTAAAAAATTGAACTAAAACTGGAAAAAAAGGTATAATAAAGATTACATTAAAGAAAAAAAAATCAATCAATTTTCTTGAGGCTTTTTAGTGGACTTGTTTCAAAATTGTGTGGGCACACACTACATATGTGTGAAGCAGTTAGGTTAATCATGATAGTTACTACAGGTTTGAAATGGTTAGATCTGGAAAGGTATTTTGGGTATAGAAAAATTCGTAACAAAGTTTCAAAAGGCTACGTGCTTTATATAATAATATATTTTATTTTATTTTATTCTTCAATTTTATAAAGGATATAGGAGCACCTAAAAAAAAAACCTATTCTTTTTTCCTTTTTTTTTTAAATGTAGAAAAAATCACTAAACACAAAACTAGTTGTGAACTGAAAAAATTAAAAAAAAATAAAAAACTCTAACTGTCATCACGGCATCCGTGGGCCAGGCCCCGAGATAACTGGTTGCCAGTCTGATTTGACCCAATCCATAGAAAGGAATCCATCGCCGACTGGTTGCCAGCCTGATTTGACCCAATCCATAGAAAAAAAATCTACCGCCAAAGCACCAGCAGAACTCAACCATACCCCGTAGATGAGCCTAGATTTTGATCGAAGTTCAACCATAACCCATGGACGAGCCCAGATTTCGATTGGAGTCCAGGGCAAGATCTCCGAAGAGAGCCGGCTGCAAAGCAACCATTTTTTGCCTCCAAGATTCGAACCTGGGTCACGCCTGGTGAGCACAGAAACTAGTTGGTGTCATATAATTGTCTCAATTAACAAATCCTAACAGAGGATTCATTTTCAAAGCATCGTACTCCTAGATTCCAAATAATACAGTAACTTGATATTCATTTTCTGGACTATATGCCCCAATAATTGTTGTCAAAAATAATAAAAACCATAACCCAAACAACAAAAAAAATTTTGTTTTATAATCATGTGGAGAGGACAAATGAGGCAACAAAGAAGGCAAATCGTAACCTTGATGTTTCCAGCTTCTTTAATGGCGGCGATGATCTTGGTCTGATCTGCTAACTGCATAGATCCAACCGTTGAAATCACCACATCCACCTGCTTAATCGCCTTCACCAAACTCTCGTGATTGTGCAGATCACCCTGTTTCCAATAAACAAACAATCATACTCAAATCCACTATATCTACAATTATATACATATAGATATACAAAGTTATGATGAATATACATGGACCAAAGTGACGCCGGAGTTCTTGAAACCCTCGATGAGTTTTCCCTTAACAGGATCGGAAACAGTGCTCTCTCTCACCAAAGCGAAGGTTGGGTGGCCAGACTTAGCGCTCGCTTCGACTATGAATTTTCCGATGTATCCTGTTCCGCCGATGATCAGAATTTTGCTTTTCTCGGCCATTGCGAATTTTCCCTGGAAATGAAGGAAGAAAAGAAAACCAATGATTCAGACAATTAATTTTGATGTTTTAACGGAACACTAATAACATGATAATAAATTAAAAAAAAATTAAAATAAAAACAAATCAATATCAAAACATTGTTGGTGGAGACCACTACCAACTTAAATACTTTCAAAATATTTTTCAGAAAAGAGTCTGTGCGTACTGTCTAGTGGTACCAAGTGTTGTTGGCATGGACAGGGCCAGCGGGAGCGCAATTTATGGGAGCTTCTATTTACAAATCTCCCTTCCCTTCTTTGCACACGTTTAATAAAAATTATTTTTATTATAAATTTTTTTTAAGTGAAATTACTATTATGGACATTAAATAAATACTTTTGAAAGTTGAATATCGAAAAAATGGTAAAAATTTAGAAGTCTACTTTCGAACCAATTGTTTATTTTCAGAAAGCTACTTTCGAACCAATTGTTTATTTTCGGAATACTACTTCCGAACCAATTATTTATTGAAAGAGATGTGTGTAGAGTGTAATGGGTGTGTGCAAATAGAAGCTCTCGCAATTTATCGACCAGGCTAGTTGTTGAATTTACCAAATTAGCCTTGCTTGTTGGTACTATTTGCTTGTAAGATTTGGTAGCACTGTTTGGTGGGACTTTTTTTTTTTTTTTTTTTTTTTTTACAGGAAAATCCTCCCACTCTCCCGCAGGTCCCAAAGCAGCGCCCCTTGAGGAGATCACCAGAGTGTCCTGTTGTTATCCGTTCCGAGTAAGAGACTATAACCTGAAAGTTTGTCCTGACCTCCCAAGATAAGCTTGGTGGGACTTTATTGGGGCACAATATAGAATCGCCAAAAGTATCCCAACACAACAATGCTAGTTTGGAAAGTGGGTGGGTTATTAATTTTTTTGACTTTTTGAATTTCGGGGTTAAAAGGTTCATATTTTTTAAGTTTTGTAAAAAAAAAAAGTGAAATGATTATAGTATGAATGTGACATTTTATCTTATTAACTTTTTATTTTTATTTTTTTTTTGGTGAGTAATTTAGTCAAAAAATTAAAAAAACACACTTGCCAAACAATGCCTTACTTTTAAAGAGATTTTAAGTTGTTAAACAATCAAATTTATCAGACATTATTGAGTAATGTTAAGATAAAAATATGAATAAGGGTATTTGATATAGTGGTGGTGTAATACTATTTGTAATTTGAGATTTCCAGTTTAACTCTTATGGAAATGAGTTTAATATATTTTATGGTGATGGTTTATCTGTAAATATTTCTTATATTTATAATTATTCTTCTACTTATTGAAAAAAAAAACTATTTTATGATGTAAATATATATATAAAAAATTATCTAATATTTAGATCATGAATTTAAATATAAATTTAAAAAAAGAATTAAAAATTAGTGTTGATATTTTATTCACATTTTTTTCATCTTTTTCATTTATCTTTTTAAATTCTTATTCAAATTCATAATTCGAATATAACCTTAATGAAAAACTGGAATTAAACCTAATACACTAGGTTTGAACAATGTCAGGATCAAAAAATGATAACAAAAAATTTATGGATGACTCCGATTAAACCTAACTATGGTGGTATGAATAAATAAATTTTTACATTTGAATATATTTTATGTGATTCTTGTGGTTTATTCTATATTTTTATTCTGTGTTTTTGACATGAGTAAATATTATCAACAATGTTAGGGATACTTATATATTTACTAACAATCTTACTAATACACTCACAAGTTTTGATAAAATTAACCATCACTTGGTATGGGACGTACATCAACTTGTAAGTGTGTTAGTAAAATTTTTAGTAGCCCTAGCATTTTTCAAATATTATTTAATGCTTTTATGACATTACTTTTTTTAATAATGCTGTATGCACCAATTTGTACACTAACTAGTACACCAATTGATGATTTGGTATAATTTAAGAGATTTTTGGTATTTGTAATGTAATTAATGAGTGGGGTTAATAATAATGCCATAACTAATGTTAGTACACTAGTTAATACATTAATTAGTTTACATAACACCACCGTACTTTTTTTGATAAAACTTTTATGACATTACGTCACATCAATAGAAATATGTTACGGGATTTCATTAGAGTATTTCCAATGGTTAATTAAAATAACTTTCATTGGTAAAAAAATGACAGTTTGAGCAAAAATGTGTTTTTCATTAGTATGCCAAAACTAATGAAAACTAATGTGTGATTAAAGAATGACTAGAAACCAAAAATTAATTTCAATTTTATTTCTAAATTATCATCGAAATATGTTTTTTTAATTGGCATTACCAAAATGACAATAATGATGCTCAAAATACCAACATATAGTAGTTGGTAAACCAGAGCTTTATTGATATGCATCAATTGTACCGTAGTGCAAGGTGCTATTAGAGCACCATGTGCACTTCTAAACATTCACCACATAATCAGTAATATTTACTTATTCACGAAAAAAATCTCAAAATTTAAAATACGTAAATTAAATTTATTCTAAATATATCCTACAAGATTTAAATTAAATTTTGAGAAAAAATTTAGCATGTAACATTTTTGCGAAAAAAATATTCTAAAAATCACGCTTTATTGTTGTTCAAATTGAAATGGGACAGTGATAGAAAGAGTAATTAATCTCAACATTTGCAAAGCAGAAAGGAAAAAAAAATAATAATAATTAAGAAGAGAAGAAATAATTAATTTTGTTTTGTATTTTATTTCTTATCATGGTAGGTGGATTTGAATTGAAATCCTAACACACCCGTTGAACTTGTTAATGCTATCTATTTTATTCTCAAATTCACTTGCAATAACGTGACAAAAGAATTAATTTTTATATAGTTGAATTAGTGAAAATTAACCATTAATATGTCAAATTGTAAGTTAAATTAAAATAAACATTTTAGATTTTTTTTTTTTCTTTTTTGGTTGCTCATTAAAACCTTAAATCTAAGGAGAAAGGAATAATAAGATCAACCCCAATGTCTTACATGAAACTTGAACTCACAACCTCCATTATGGTAGTTAAATAGCATACCATTATAAATTTGTAATACAGGTCATCAGTATCTTTTTTAGAAATTTTAAAATAAAAAAAAAATTCTCTACAAACAAATTTTCAAGAGTAATCAAATCAAACAAATTTTTTTAAAAAAAATCTCAAAATTTTGTTTGGTTACCTACTTTTCAAAATCTCTCTCTCTCTCTCATATACATCAAATCAATCACTTTTTTTAAAACTCTCTCCTCAAAATAATTTTCTAAAATCATTTCTGAAAAAAGACAAACCAAATAAGTTTTCGTACTTTTATCTCAAAAACTACTCTACAAACACAAACTAAACACATCATTTGTTTTTTCTATATTTGACTTGTGTATGGGCATAATTTTCAAATATACAAATAATCAAGAGTTAACCAAGGAGGGTGCTTTCCCTA
>JAPPVO010004077.1:0-26028 GCA_030407325.1 Camellia japonica | reverse complement strand
ATATATATATATATATATATTTTTTACTTTTTTTTTTTTAACAACGGTACGTATTACAGTCGCAATTTTTTTTTTTTTTTTTTTTTTTGCGACTGCAGCTGGTGCCGTCGCAAAAACTCTATTTTTTGCGACAGCAATCTCTACCGTCGCAAATACTCTATTTTTTTTTGCGACAGCATTTTCTACCGTCGCAAATACTCTATTTTTTTGCAATAGCAAGTTGTGTGCCGTTGTAAAAAGTCATATTTTTCGCAACAGCAAGTTGTGCCGTCTCAAAAAGTCACATTTTTCTGCGACGGCAAGTTGTGCCGTCGCAAATGTGCCGTTACAAAAAGTTCTGTCTCTTATGCCCACTTTTCTTGTAGTGAATAGAATTCCTAACACTAAGAATTTTATTCATTATATTTGATTTTTTCCATCCAAACATAACTCATGATTTGGTAATATTACCACTCATTTAGTCGCATCATACCTTCATCCAATTGTGTATGGGTGTCGGCTATTGGATGAAACTAGGAAAAATTAGAAACATTAGGGATCAAAGTGGGAAAAAACTTGAAGGGTCAAAGCGAGAAATTGCTGAAACTTAAGGAGGCAAAGTGTAATGTACTTAAATTCAAATTATTTTTTTGATAAATAAGCAAGTTTTATTAGAAACGCATCAAGACGATGCAACCAATACAGAAAAACCACCCAGAAGGGGACCAAGAAAACAAGAACTAACCAATCACCTCATCTAGAAAATCTAAAAACACAAATAAATCCGGATCGACCCTCCCGTCCAACCAATTGTACAGAACTACTAGAAGACGACTCTGTAACCAAGAAACACTATGAGAAACATCTAAGAAGGTACGCCGATTCCGTTCCAACCAAAGCAACCACATCAAGCAGAACGGAACCAGTAACCAAGCTCGCCGGCGCCGCCGGCCAAGACGTACGCCCCGCCAAGCCCAAAGGAGATCAAACACCCCGTGGGGTTGAACCCAAGCAAGTCCAAAGAGTGAACAAACAAAGCCCCACAAACGCGAAGCCGCCGAGCAATGAAAAAACAAATGATTCACGGACTCCGCATCATCGCAACACATACAACACCGATTCACAACGATGTGCCCCCCGCCGTATCAAATTATCCAAAGTAAGATTCTGACCTAAAGCTGCCGTCCACATAAAAAGACAACCTTAGTCGGAACCCCCGGAACCCAAACACTTTTCCAGGGGAAGACCGAGCCAGCATCTCCCATCAAACCCTGATAAAAGGAAGCTACTGTAAACCGCCCCTTTGCCCCCAACCTAGTCCATACCAACACATCAGGGCCCACCCCAACCGTACCCAAACCATATAAAAAACCCCACAACCATATAAAAAACCCCAACCGTACTTAAATTCAAATTATAATGTGTTATTGTAAATAAATTTGAGTTAGAACGGGATTCTTTAAGATTTACTGTATATGCTTTTTTTGATTTACATGAATTGGACTAATGCCCCTAGAGGGGACAGGTGATTTCTTTTTTCCTTGCTTTCATTTTTTTGGTTTATTTTTGGGTATATCTAGAAAGTCATTTCAACCTCTTGTTTTCTGTTTTTCTTACTGCTTCTCCTTGTGCTGATGTTAGCGTTAAGGCGGTGATTGAACGGAGCATTCACAAGCTAATTCTGTTTGATATTGTAGACAAGCCCGCGGGGGACCTCACTACAGCTCGGACTCGATTTGTGTCACGGTTCTAATCTGAACCAAAGAGTCCAAATCCGGCAAATCGTTTTGAGAAAACAGATTTTTGAAAGAAGTGCCAAACATGGACTGCTTTGCCAGATACAGAGTCGCCACCTAAATATTTTATTTCAGGAAATTTAGGAAACCCTGACTCGTTGCCTAAGGCCACGTGTCCGTCATCACCAAAGTTGCCTCGGCTCGGGAACTTGGGTACGATTGGGGAAGGTCACTTCGTGAGCACCCCCGCTCGCCCGATCAAAGATCGGCCTCTACTAACCATGATATCTAGTTTTGAAAACATTATGCGTTCTTATTCCGATTATTAGCCTAGATTTACTATGTGATGCGCACAGCATACAAGTATAGACTGGTCGCCTGAATTGGAACAAACATTTCATGTTGGTTTTTGAAAATGGTTTGATGGTGCTACCCGCAGGTAGGCTAAGACGTGGATTTGCCACCCTTGGTGGGCTTAGAAAAGAGGTTTTGCCACTATCTAGTGGGCTTAAACTCACAGTCAATGATTTGTTCCAATCCAAATAACCCAACCTTCACCCACAGGCATTCAGGCAGTTATATCACATAAGCAAATAGCCTCATGGTAAGCATGCTATTCATGCAGTCACTCACACGCATGCAAGGATGCTAAAGCATAAAAACTCACCGAGTACTCCAAGCCAAAACAGAAACTGATTAGAAATCCATGCATGATCCTAAGTATACAGAAATGCCTAATGCAACACATGCAAAAATGCAACTATAGCAGGCTCGGCTATTCTAAACATGGCATATGAGATGCAACAGCTATCATGTATTCAACTTGGAATTGAAATACAAATGCAGTTAGTATGATGCGCCGAGCCCGGTGCATGCAAAA
This sequence comes from Camellia japonica, assembly GCA_030407325.1. Taxonomy (NCBI): domain Eukaryota; kingdom Viridiplantae; phylum Streptophyta; class Magnoliopsida; order Ericales; family Theaceae; genus Camellia; species Camellia japonica. The sequence goes on along the minus strand of JAPPVO010004077.1, from coordinate 23,433 downwards.
CAGATGAATGAATGCAAACATGCTATCATACTGTATGCTAATTGAAAATGCCCTAATCTAACCATCTAAGCTAGAAATAAAAGGGAAGAAAGACGTGGGGTTGGAAGACATACATCACACACACGCACACTTATTACAATTATGCCCTCGCGCAGAGGGTCCGAATAAATAATACAGTCCCGAATGAATAATGCAGTCGATAAATAATACAGTCCAAAATGTACAAAAATCCTAATTATTACAAATTAACTAAGAAAACAATAAACTGGCATGCAAGCCAGGGACTGCCTTGACTCTTCTTCAGATGATGAATGATGCATATCCGGGTTGCCTTTGCGGGAAATCCACTGTGATGCCCCAATTAGCCTCTGTTTTGCAATAATTTTTGGAAAGGCGCCAAGCCCCGGAAGACTGCTGATTCTTGATTTGCTGCAACAGAGAGCAGGAAAGGGGCATGCAATGTATTTTCACATATGTATGCATGCCTCGATCCTCGTGCCACCAATCACGCATTCGATGCATGATGGCCGAGGAGTCGAATTGCAAACTCAATATGAAATGAATGCACATATAAACATAACAAGCCTAAACTCCATCATGGGTAATCCGGAGTGTCGGTGACTGGGGAATTGAGACACGTTCCGTCACTTGGAGTACGGAACGTCCTCGTTTCCCGTGCTCGGGCTAACTCCTATCCCAACAAATGCAATATGCATGACATGCATGAATGCAACTAAGATACAACCTAACATCACAATGCTATGAAATGGCATACACGATGCACGAGGTAACATGGCATACACAATGCGCTAACATACAACCTAGCATACACAATGCTATGGAATGAAATGGCATACACAATGCATAATGACTTACACCAACACAAGTGGACCTCAGCACACTCACATAGGAGGCCATTAGATGAAAATGAGACACTCGAGATGCGTGCACGCGTGCACGCAAACCGAGGACCGACCCTAAGGCACCAAATGCCACTATAAAGACATGGCAAGGCATGGAATATGGCATACTAGCATGCAAATTTTAGCGCAAAATATGATGCAAAACAGCCCCGAACATGGAAACATGGCACCCGATGCATGGAATGAGACCCGAAACATGAATTAGGCGCATGGAATGACCTATGGCTATGCAAAGATGCATTATTTGAACATGAAGTGTGAAGACAGAACAAGGCAGCCCAAAACAAGATATTTACAGTTTTAAGGAAGGCCAAACAGTGAACACAAATGGGGCTAAGCTAGCATGCAAAAATGGCCCCGAAAGCGAGATAATGAAGCAAGTAGCAGCTGCTGACCTCAAACAGAGAAGGGCTTCTACAATGTTGAAGAGGGGCCCAAAATATGGTATTTTACAGTTACAAAAGCCACAAAACAAACAAAAGTATGGCTAAGCTCTCATGCAAGAAATGGGCCAAAAGGGAGACAAAGAAGGAAGTGATGGCTGCCGGCCCCAAAAAGATGAAGGCCCTTCAACAATGTTGAAGAGGGGCCCAAAATATGACCTTTTACAGTTATGATCAAACCCAAAACAGTGCACAAGCATGCTCAAAATACTATGCAAAATAAGGCCTAAAAAAAGGTTTAAACACAAAGTACAAAAAGGATGCCTAAACAGTAAAAGACCCTTAATGAAACATGAATAGGGGGTCAAAATAAGGCCATTTATATTTTGGACCAGAGCCCAAAAACAGAAGCAAAGAGGCTAACAAATCATGCAAAAATAAGGCCAAAAGAGGGATATAAAGGCAAGTGGCAAATGGAAGCCTCAAACAATGATGACCCTTCAACAATGTTGAATAAGGGCTCAAAATAAGCCACCTTACAGTTTATGACAGAGCTCAAAACAGTTTATACATAGGCCAAAATACTACACAAGAAATAGGCATACAAGAGAGGTAAAGAAGCAAGTGCAAAAAGGAAGCCTCAAACAGTGAGAGGCCCTTAAACAAACATGCAAAATAGCTCAAAATAAGCCTATTTCTAGTTAGGGTCGGAGCCCAAAATGTAAGCACAAGGAGCTAGAATATTGAACAAAATAAAGCACAAAAGAGGGAAAATGAAGCTTACCCTTGTAGACCAAGCTTTGGCAGCCTCTTGGCTTGAGAAGTGGTGCCTCCTAAGCTCTGAAAAGGTCCTCCAAGCTGCTGGAATGGAGTGGTGGTGTGGTGTAGGTGGTGGTGTAGAAATGGGTATAGGATTTGAGAGTTTGGAGGGTTGGAGTGTAGAGAGAGAGAGCTCCAATACAAGAGGCTTAAGGCAAATTTTCTAACCCTAAAACACAGCTGGGAGGCTGTTTATATAGGCAAAAGAGGGGGAGAAAAGGGGGGAAAAAGGGGGGGAAAACAATTCAAGTTTCCCCCAAAAGTGGCCCCCGGATACAAAATCTGGGGGGAAAAAGAATACATTTTTGGAATGTACTCACAGAGAGGAGCAAGGCCGGCTAGTTTGCCAGGGTTTAGGTGGCCGGCCGGCCCCCCCATGGCCGGCGGCCAAGGGTCAAAAGGTTCAAGTGGATTACTGGCCGGCCACCACATATTGGTGGCCTCCCATGTGTGCACAACACAACCATGTGGTCAAAAACTGGAGAAGGTGAACCAGGAGAGAGAACCCACTTTTCAAAGGGGTTCAAAAGGTTCAAAACAATTACTGGCCGGCCACCACATATTGGTGGCCTCCCAGGTGTCTACAACACAAATATGTGGTTTAGGCAAGAAAAAGTGGTCTTAGGGTGGTCAACATTGGCTTTGAAGTGAGAAAAACGGGCGACGGAGGGCGATGAAGGAATAAAACTGGTTGTCAGAACAATTACTGGCCTCCCACCCTTCTGACCTTCCTACAATGAAACAGAGGTCTCCACCAAAAATGAACCAAAACCGATGCAAAATGAAGGTTCGGGGGCGAAACGCGCAGCCCGGGGCCCCGAAAACTGACTGTTAGGCACCGGGAGTGGTGTTCGACCACGAAGTTGGTCTCTCGGACCACAGTGTCCCTCAAAAGGGAGTAAATAAGATGTAGCCAAAACCGGAGCAAACGGAGTGGTTAAGCGGTCCCGAACCGAGGCACACGGCCAACGGCTCCGAAAAATCGGAAACCGGGCTCCAAACGGGCAAAATGGCCTACGACCACGAAATGTAGCCTACGGCCACTGAGAGATGATCTAGAGACCTCTCCCTCCCTTCGGGAAGAGAAACAGAGAAAACCGAGCCTGGTTCGCAAACCGAGGCAAAGCATGAAAGAGTCCGGAAGTCCGGAGGCAAGGCTCGCAGCCGAGACTCTGAAACCTCTGAACGAGCACGATATGCAACATCACCAAGCGCTCAATCGGTGACGTCTGAGTCTTAAGGTCGGTCAAAAATGGGGTGTCTACAGTTGCCCCTCTTTGACAGAACTCGAAAGTCAAAGTGACGGGAGTGAATGTCAAAGCCCAGAGACGACCCATTTTTGACAAGGCCGAAGACTTAGACAAACAGGTGAGATAAACAGAGATGTGCCGCAGGCGTGCCTGCAGGCAGGGGGGCAAAATGCAAATGGTATGCACCAGGCCAGATGTGACTTGATGATCATGCAAATGCAGCAGCTGTAATGAAGCAAGTATTCGCAAATAGATGCAACAGTTTTAAGCAAGAATGCAAAGCAACAACTAATTTCATGCAGTTAGGATGCAGAGAATTATTCAATTCTCGGTGCGTCTCACACGGAGAAGATACGATACCTGCGGATTCGTCTGGTCACACCAGCTTCAAATGAACCGTACATACAATATCGTGCCTGCAAAAGAAAGAAACTCAACAAGCACAACACATCTAACAACATATGTTCAATGTGATATCGAATGCAGACAATCGCGGTGTCGATGGAAAAGTGCATCGCAATGTAGAAAGGAACGCGCGTGACAACGCGAGTTTAAGCACGGAGGCTTGGTGATATCAAGGAACGTGCATAACAATGCAAGTATATGCATGAGAATGCAAGTTATGTCACAACAATGCCGAACAAACGTAAACCAGATGTATGTTTGTCCAAACAACGAGCAAGGAAATGCGCGTTTCGGCGAGGGCGACTCGATCGCGGCCTCCGGTTCACCTCCCGGAGAGGTTACAACATGTTCAAAAAGGATACATCTCACTTTTGATGAGTAATGATGAGACACGCATCGGAAGTTGAAGCTGAAGTTCCGGCGGAGCGATTTCGCGACAGAAAGTGCACTTCTCTTGACTTTTTCAGGTCCGGAGACTCCATCCTCCTCAAAATTTGCAGGGACCTTGGGGGCATGTGGGGAACACCACCGGCCAGCTTTATGGGAAGAGGGAGGCCACCGGCCAGTTTTGAAAAGGAAGTGGCCGGCCTGCCAGAAAAGGGGGCCGGCCGGCCACTTTGCCAAATCCGTGGGCAGTTTTGTCTTTTCACCCTCTTTTCTTTAAATCCACTCACCCAAACACTTTGTGCTCATAGATGCAGCTCCGAAATCATCTTCTCTACCTTCCCAAACCATTTTCCTCCTCAGATCTGAGCTCTATACGCGTTTCCAACGCCCCACGCAAGTTGTTTTCGCGAAATCTTTCAGTTTTAAGCACTTTGAACCGATTAAATTTTGATTTCGGGCTTCTTTTCTCATTTTCGCCACTTGAGGTGAGTTTGTCTCAATATTTGGAAGATTTTCTCAGGAGTTGACTTTTGTTGACTTTTCATTTCCCGAGAGTTGACTTTTGTTGACTTTTTCCAATTTTGGCTCATTTTTGCTCCTTTTTGCAGATTTTCTGAAATGGCTGGTCATTTCCCTCACGGTGGAGGTCCTCCGGGCATCGGAGATGATCCTGATATTATGGCTCTGCCTCCGAGGGTTCGACCCTTCATACCCGAGAGGTACGCCCACCGGCACATATTCTTCCGCGGCTGTTTTCTATCACTTCACCGATTTCGACGAGCGAGCACCCGGGGATCTCCTTCTGCGGGAGCCAGAGTATCACCTCTCCCATGAGGCACGAGAGGTATTTCCGGATTTATTTGTGTTTTTAGATTTTCTAGATGAGGTGATTGGTTAGTTCTTGTTTTCTTGGTCCCTTCTGGGTGGTTTTCTTGTATTGGTTGCATCGTCTTGATGCGTTTCTAATAAAACTTGCTTATTTATCAAAAAAATAATTTGAATTTAAGTACATTACACTTTGCCTCCTTAAGTTTCAGCAATTTCTCGCTTTGACCCTTCAAGTTTTTTCCCACTTTGATCCCTAATGTTTCTAATTTTTCCTAGTTTCATCCAATAGCCGACACCCATACACAATTGGATGAAGGTATGATGCGACTAAATGAGTGGTAATATTACCAAATCATGAGTTATGTTTGGATGGAAAAAATCAAATATAATGAATAAAATTCTTAGTGTTAGGAATTCTATTCACTACAAGAAAAGTGGGCATAAGAGACAGAACTTTTTGTAACGGCACATTTGCGACGGCACAACTTGCCGTCGCAGAAAAATGTGACTTTTTGAGACGGCACAACTTGCTGTTGCGAAAAATATGACTTTTTACAACGGCACAACTTGCTATTGCAAAAAAATAGAGTATTTGCGACGGTAGAAAATGCTGTCGCAAAAAAAAATAGAGTATTTGCGACGGTAGAGATTGCTGTCGCAGAAAAATAGAGTTTTTGCGACGGCACCAGCTGCAGTCGCAAAAAAAAAAAAAAAAAAAAAAATTGCGACTGTAATACGTACCGTTGTTAAAAAAAAAAAGTAAAAAATATATATATATATATATTGTGACTTTGAGACACTTTCATATATATATAGTCATAAAATGGTTTAAATAAATGCAACGGTATTTTTTTGTCACATAAAAAAAAAAAAAAAAAACGACGTCATCTTACTCTTTTGATATAATATTTCTCTTTTCACCCATTTTTCATCTTCCTGTCTCTCTATCTCTGTCTCTGTCTCTCTTCTCTTTCTCTCTCTCACTCATCACTCTTCTCTATCTGTCTGTCTCTCTCTTTCTTTCTCTCTATGTCTCTCTCTCTCTTCTCTTTCTCTCTCTCACTCATCATTCTTCTCTGTCTGTCTCTATCTCTCTCTCTTTCTCTCTGTGTCTCTCGCCCATCTCTTTTCTTTCTATCTCTCTTGTCTCTCTTCTCTCTCTGTCTCTCTTCTCCTTATCTCTCTCGTTCTCTCGTTTATCTCTTTTCTCTCTTTTTCTCTCTCTTTCTATGTCTATCTCTTTTCACCCATTTTTTCATCTTCCTCTCTCTCTTCTCTTTCTCTCTCTCACTTATCACTCTTCTCTCTCTGTCTGTCTGTCTATCTGTCTCTCTTTCTCTCTCTGTGTCTCTCACTCATCTATCTCTTCTCTCATCTCTTTTCTCTCTCTGTCTCTTTCGCTCAACTCTCTTCTCTCTATCTCTCTCACTCATCTCTCTTCTGTCTATTTCTTTCATCTCTCTTCTCTCTATGTCTCTCTCGCTCATCTCTATTCTCTCTATCTCTCTCTGTCTCTCTCATTTATCTCTCTTCTCTCTTTGTCTCTTTTTCTGTCTCTTACTCTTTATCTCTTTCTCTCTTTGTCTCTCTCTCTCTCTCTTCTCTCTCTCACTCATCACTTTTCTCTGTCTGTCAGTTTTTGTCTCTGTCTCTCTTTCTCTCTGTCTCTCGCTCATCTCTCATCTCTCTATCTCTTTCATCTTTCTTCTCTCTATCTCTCTCATTTCTCTTCTTTCTCTATCTCTCTCGCTCATTTCTCTTCTCTCTATCTCTCTTGGTCATCTTTCTTCTCTCTTTGTCTCTCTCTTTTTCTATGTCTTTCACTCGATCATCTCTTTTCGCTCTCTTTCTCTCTCTCTTTGTCTATCTCTCGTTTATCTCTTGTTTCTCTCTCTCTCTTTGTCTGTCTCTCTTTTTTGCTGTCACGAAAAAAATAAAGTTTTTGCGACGGCACCAACTGTCGTTGCAAAAAAAAAAAAAAAGTAAAATAAAAAATATACTGTGTCTTTGAGACAGCTTCATAAATATACAGTCACAAAATGGTTTGAATAAATGCAATGGTATTTTTCCGTCACAAAAGATTAAAAAAAAATGATATCGTCTTACTCTTTTGATATAACATTTCTCTCTTCACCCATTTTTTCATCTTCCTATGTCTCTGTCTCTTCTCTTTCTCTCTCTCACTCATCATTTTTCTTTCTCTGCTTGCCTGCCTGTCTGTCTCTCTGTCTGTCTCTCTGTCTCTCTCATCTGTCTTCTCTCTCTCGCTCATCTCTTTTCTCTCTATCTCTCTCATCTCTTTTCTCTCTTTGTCTCTCTCACTTATCTCTCTTTCTCTGTCTCTCTCACTTATCTCTTTTCTCTCTATCTCTTTCTTTTTCTTTTTCTTTTTCTATGTCTCTTTCTCTCAGTTATCTCTTTTTGCTCTCTTTCTCTCTCTTTTTTTCTATCTCTTGCTCATCTCTTGTTTCTCTCTATTTTTCTGTCTGTCTCTCTCTTTCTCTCCCTGTCTCTCAATCTCTCTTACTCATCACTATTCTCTCTCTCTTTCTCTCTATGTTTGCCTGTCTATTTGTCTGTCTGTCTGTCTCTCCCTTATTGTGTTCGCCTTACTTACTCTCTCCTTCCTATCTTCTCTATTTACCGAGCTCTCTCACTCATTTTGTCTCTCTCTCTCGCTCATCACTCTGTCTCTCTCTCTCTACCTCTCTTCTCTATCTGTCTCTAACTCATCTCTCTCTCACCACCCATCTCCTCTATCGCTTTCACCACTACTGCAAATGTCATTCCACTACCACCATTATTACCCCTGTTACCACTCCACCTCTATGACTACCATTACTACCACCATCGCTACCACTCTACTACCACTACCACCACCACCACCACTACTACTACTACTACTACTATTACCTTTTCTCCACCACCGCCACTTCATCTCCTCTACCACTACCATAACTTCACCACTAATCTCCTTTGCCATCAGCACCACCACCACCACCATCACCTCTTATCCACCACCTTCACTACTATTGCCGCTCCCTCTTCTTTACCACAAAAAATTAGCTCTTGATTTTTAATAACAAAAAAAAATGGGTCACAAAAAAATATTTTTCATTGACCATAAAAAATTAACTTTATTTTAACAGAAAATATTTTTCAGTAAAATATTATCCCTACTTCTACCAAATAAAAAAAATTTATTAAAATAAAAATAAAACAAATTTCCCTATTTTTTCACTGACTCACCCGACGGCCCGCCCAAACTTAATTTCCCCCCTTTTTTTCCCTCTGCCTTTTCCTCCTTTTTTTTCATTTCCTTTTAGGTTTGTAGAGCCCTTAATTTCACAACACTGTTTCAAAACAGTGAGCAAACCTTAATTTGAGAGAGAGAAGATAGAGGGTTTGAAGAGAGACTGGGGTTGAAGGGAAAGGGTTTCAATCGGCGACGAGACTGGTTCAACAGCGGCGAGACTAGTTCGGCGGCAAGACGGTGCGCTTCTTTTGACTCTTTTTCCAACTCTCTCATTCCAGTCGGTTCCTCTATCGACTGGGTTGAAATGGTTCCTCTATATCTCTATGTTGCCCCCACCGCCATAGCCATAGCAGCTTATTAGTGGTGGTGGTTGTTTTCTACGAGCATCGGTAATGTCGTAGAAGCGGCAGCAAGATGACTCCAAGGGTAGTTCAGAGGGCAATGGGTCCAGTGAAAAGCGTCGCAAACATCCTTCTTTCAGAAGGTCTCTCTCTCTCTCTCTCTCTCTCTCTCTCTCTCTTTTTCTATGAAACAAATTGGATTGGATGTGATTTGTATTCTGAAACTGTTTGATTTTATTTCGTTTGATTACTTCTGGATTGGAATTGAGTGTGTTTGTGAAAATGGTCTAATGGGCTCTCTAAATTCTATGGGGGAAGAAGGAATGAATCAAAATAGAATAAAATTAGTCCAATTTGGGGTTTAGGAAATCATTTCAAGAAGTGGGCGTACTGTTGATTTTAAGAGGTTTTGAATAAGTTGACATTAAAAAATTTGTGGGTTTTGGTTGGAGAATTGTGTGTTTCAAAACTTGTTGTCTTAATGCTAGACTATTGCTTAACATTATTATTATTATTATTTACCTTGTAAAAATGTGTGATTTCTATAGTACAGATGAAGTGGCTGTGGACCAGTGTCACCTTGTAGTCTTCTTACTGTTGAGAAAATGAATGAGTTTGCTTTGACAATTAGTCACTATATGGTAGTGTTTGGTTCACTTGAATTGAGTAGAAATGGAATGATCATTCCATCAAAATGTTCATTTCTATGTTTAGTTAACTAAAAAAATAATGAAAATTACATTGCAAATGGAATCATTACTCACCATTGTAAAGGAAGGATCATTCCATAGGAAATTTTAAGGAATGGCCATTCAATTTCATTCCAGTGAACCAAATGGAGCATAAGTATTTTATGAGGTATTTTATTTCTTTGATTTCTAACCCTTTGTTTGATACATAAGCCACTGGTATGAGGATGACTAAGAATTTGTAAAAGATCCTTTAGTTATTGGTCATTATAAGCCACTGATTGCTGATCAATATGAGTGTTCCATTTTTTCCCTTTCTGATATAATTAAATCCAATAATGTTTGTTATTCAATTAAGTGGAGGCTTTTGTTTTTCAATTTAGTTAATTTAGTTACCTTTGTTTCTTATGTTAGGCTGAACTAGTGAGGAGTTAAAAACATATCATAGCACTTGAAAAAACCAAACAGGGTTCAGCTATCTGTAATTTTATTTTATTCTTTTCCAGCTTGATTTCTTAACATAAGAATAATTTGTTGTTTTCTGGAAATTATGAACCAACTACTGCATTGTTTGCCTAGTACTTGATCTGTGCTTGCTATGGTATTTAACTCTATATACATTCCCCTCCACCTCCCCCCCCCCCAAAAAAAAAAAATTCTTTGTTGCATATAAAATATTGAGTTCCTTGAAAATAGTTTTTAGCATATGAAATATTTTCTTGTTCAAAAATATCCAAGGCCAAGTAGTGTATCTCAGAATTGAAGAAGCAGAATCTTTACTTAGAATCTCTTTTCTAAGTTGTTTTAGTCAATGTTCTGCCTTCTTTATTGTCCCTATAGCACACTTTGGTTGGCTTGCCATTATCTTGTTTTTTTTAGCTTCAGGGGTGAGTGCCCAGCTCCAACTTGTTGATGTGTGACTAAACAATTCCAGATATATATATATCTCTTGACATTTATCATTATGTTCTTCTCAAAGTGTTCTTGTTCCTTTTTGTTGCCATAGGAACATCTGAAGTATTTCCATTTTGTATTGAACTGTAAAGAAACAAGGATTAAAATCAAAATTCAAAGTATTTCTCAAAAAAAAGTGCCATCCTTGTTGGGGTTTGTTGAATTTGATTAACTGTGTTTACCTGCTGTGTTTATCAAATTTTGAGGTTTATGATAATGGGTCGATGGTAAAGCAAAAGAAAATCAAATTCCTTGTTTTTGGTTTTGGAATTTGATGTGTTGTTTACTCATGATGTCAGGATTTGGGGATGACAGTTACAACTTTCAAATGGTATTTGTAATATGAAAATTTTTGTTTCTCCCCTGATGGAAGCAAAATTGGAGAATACATAGACTAACTTGAGATTTTCATGCCAATAATCAGTTGGAATTTAGAATTTGTGATCCAATTTTATATTTTATCATACCAATTAGATTTCAGATTATTTTGTTTCACGCCACTAAATCTTTTAGTGGCTCAACTTCTTTCTGATTCATTATTGTGGTCACTTGTTATTGAACTTCTTTAATTTCATCAATTTTTAAGGTGTTGAAGAATGTGGAATGGCCAGAACAATTTCCATTCAAGGAAGTGGATTTTCAACACGCTGACGAGTACAAGCTCTGAACTAATTTCTTTCTAGCATTTGTATTCCTTGTTAACTTTTTCGCTCTCCTGAAAAGGTTTTCAATGACACTATTGCATAACTAACACACCATCACATCACTAAATTTTTTGAACAAGTTTAACTACAAGAATTTCAATTCTTGATCTTGATCATGATCTTGATCATGATCATGTTCCAGGCCCACAGATAACAAGTGCTAATGGTATTTCCATTAACAAGCATTGGATTGTTAAAACAATTGAAATGTTTCATTTATGGTATCTTATAAATTATAAGTATGTCCCTTTTGTATGTTGTATTCTTCCACTTTTATTTATTATGGTAAATCTCACCTAATACAATTTCATGCTATGTATGCTAGAATTTCAGTTTGAGTAGTGATATTTCATTAGAAAACTGTCCCTTTTGTATGTGTATAACTGTGATATCCTGCATCTCCCTTTGATATAATATGAAACCTTAATTTGGTATATTACTTGGGCTTAAGCGTTTGGGCCATGTTGGTTGTAACGCCCTCAAAATAATACATTAAACCCCACATTCTTGACATGCATGGACATAAGAGAATAAAGCATATTTTCATAAATCAGAGTATTCATTACAAAAGTATTACATGTTGACATCAAAAGTAAATGCCCTATAGGCTTACAACTTTCCAAGCCAACACTTGGTTACAAAAAAGAGAGTACTAACTCAAAACACAAAAAAGCCCTTGGCTTGATTTACATGTAATACACAAAATAATCACAAAAGGAAGCCTTCAGCTTCTACAACCTCCCAAGCTATGTCCTTGGAGACGGCATACCACCTGTACCTAAAAATGATGTCCCATATAGGGTGAGCCAATGCCCAGTAGAGATATACTAAACCAAGTATGAGAATTAACGAAAACATTAGCATTCGATAAGTGGTTAACACATATACGTCAACCTATTATACAATCCAGTTCCATGACAAATAGCCCATGTTTCATTTCACTTTCCATTACTTTTACAGTTTCGATTCACAAACATGGCTTAGAACCTGGCCAACCAATTCAATGAGACTACGACTCATATTAAAGCACTTCCTTTTTAATAAGATAGCAACTCATATCAAAACACTTCCATACTTCACAATAGATACACATATTTGCTGTATCAATATCGTATTAAAACACTTCCATACTTCATAATAGATACACATATTTGTTGTATCAATGGAGTCTATCCCCTATCTCCTCCCAAATAATATCTGGTTTAGGAGTCCATTCCCTATCTCCTCCCAAACCGTGGAGTACATCCCCTATCTCCTCCCACACAATACACATATTCCAAGTATATAAACACTCATCATATACAAGGATTAACCAATACACATATTTGATGTATTATTCCAACCGTCATATTCAATGACATATTCAATGTGATTAGTTTCAATTTTCCCTAATCAAAATACAGTGTCTACAACAATCAAGACTATTCTCCACCAATAGCCCAAAGCAGTTGTTTCTAAACAGATAATAAATGCATCAAACAGATATAATCTCAACATTTTCATAGGTGAGTGATAAATTAATCCAACTACACCATTCAATCCTATAATTTCTCAATTTCATGGATCTCAACTCAATTTCGCATTTCCTCAAATTAATTATACAAATTAATTTATTACAACAATTAGGACATTTACCCCTTTACTCAAATATTGATCCTAAGACCAAATTCCATCAACTCAACTCTCTAGCCCACATTTCCAAGGTTTTAAATACACATGGGGCTTTGAAACATAAAACCCCTCTTTTATAAATTACAAACCAAAGCCTAACTTTTCCCAAAATTACCCAACAACACCAACTAATCAAAATGACTAAAATTCATGTCAAAACCCATAAGATGGAGTAGGATATCCCTACCTCGAAATGGAGGGACCAAATGGAGAAGATGGTGAAAACCCAAAGTGCTCCAAATCCAAGATTTTTCGGATTAAAGAGAAGCCCACGCCACCCTCTACCTTTCTTACAAAGAGATTAGGGTAGAAACACTTAAGAACTAGATCAAACCTTAGAGAGAAGATGTATAGAGAGAGAAAGAGCAGCTGGTCTAGGGTTTGAATGAAAGAAGGTGATGAAAAAGTAAAGTGTAACCCGTAGCTGCCAACTAATATATTCGAGGCTCGCTCGAGCGACCAGACACAAGAAAACCTCGCTCGAGCATAGAAAGCCTCGCTCGAGCCAACAAAACGAAGCTTCAGGTCTGCAACCTAGAAGCACGCTCGAGCGAAAGAATGCTCGCTCGAGCGAAGAAACCCAAAACACAGACCTCGCTCGCTCGAGCAAAGGAAGGAAGGCTCGCTCGAGCCAAGAAATGCAACCTTCAGGTCAAAAAGAGACGCAGACGCAAGCTCGAGCACAGGACTTCTCGCTCGAGCCACCAGACACAAAACTCAACTCTCGCTCGAGCGAAGGAACCCTGGCTTGAGCGAAGGAACTAAAACACAGAGCTCGCTCGAGCGACAAAGGTCTCGCTCGAGCGAAGACACCAAAATCTAGGCAGCAACCATTTACTCCCAATCACAACCAACCTGTTACAAATCTGCCCAATACAACCTAAAACTCAAATATATAGAATTGAAGGATGGACACAAGATATGAACAACAACCAACACCACGGAACCTAAGTTCGGAATACAACAATCAATGGAGGGAAAACCGGGATCGCTATATTGGTAACTTGGTATATCCACTCCGTTCAAGTTGTTTGGCCAGTAGGTTACTTGGGGTGTGACATTAACCAATTCTTCAAACTGGACTTGATATGTACACTGGCAGTAAATGATGCTTTTGGGAAATTTTAGTTTATTCTTCCATTGCATGGATAATGCACCCTTGCATATTGCATATGTTCACATGGCACTCAAACACACATTTGTGTGCTTACTTTTGGGACTTTTATAACTTATTATTCTTATTAGCTTTATGAATTATTTCCTTCATTTATCATAAACAGTTAAGGAAGATTTTAAATTTAAAATAACATAACAATTATGGACTGTTTCTATATTTCCTTTTTTTGTTTTTTTGGTGCTGAATTATTCATGCATCTTTTTTACACTCCTTTTGTTGACCTTAGGCCTGATGACTCCAATGTCCTAGTCAGCCTTGCTTGTGGCAGTCTTTCAGGCATAGCATCATACAGGTGAGTGATCCGAAATTCAACAAGGAAATTCCCTTCAAACTTCAAGAAGGGCAATATTTTGTTTTGATTTACAAAATAATTTCCATTTTTTAACTAAGAAAGGAAAAAGTCAAATGGGGTAGTGGTTTTTTTGTGATGCTAATTACTGCAGAATTTCATGACTAGATTACCCTCTTATTGTAACATGATGCATTGTAAATGCTACAAAGTAGTTTGCCTTGTGTTTATGCTACTATACCATTTATTTTAGTGCTTTTTGTTCAGCCTTCCTCACTTTCTGTAGGGAACAATGATCAAGTAGAGTTTCTCCTTGAATTATATTATTAAATGACGCTAATAGCTAATGAAAGAAGTTAATGCCTGTAGAGCCAAAGAAGCAGGTTGAGATGTAGGCTTTCCACTAAGCTTCTAACAGACTGAAACCTAGAGCCAGAGACCCTGACAAGAAGTCAATTTTTGTCAAACGATTTTTAGTAAGAACGTCAACAAATAATAAATATAGTTTGTTTGTTTGTTTTTTTGGTGGTGGTGGTTTGCTAACCTATTTTATGTTCTATGTAAAAATCTGACTTGGATGAACTTGACCTCTCCTACATGAATTGGTAACTTGGCTTATCGAACAATCTGATTGATTTCACTATAGGGTGGCATTTCTCAAGTAATCCAATATGGTTCTCAGTTAGCACCTGTGAGAACGTACTCTTTTAAGGTACGCTTGTCCCTTAGGCTTCCTATGCCACTTGCTCACTGGTAATACTGGGATCTTAAGTTTCACTGGTGCATTTGAGTAAACTGAAGCTTTGATTCATGTCACCTGTGGATTACTCACTCTAACCCCTAAACCCTCTGTTGTTTTTGCTTCAAAATATTTCAGGGAAATTTTCGTCAATGAGAAGAAAGTATGTGTAAGAGATTTTGTGAAGCTTTTTGAAGAGGCTTGATCTATTTTTTCACATTTCAAGCCGATTTATGGGCTACATATAAATGGAGCCTTTTGTCCAGAAAATATATTTAGAAAATATAGTTCATCAAAACAAAGAGGTCATGGCACTAGCCTCTTTAGTTTGCTTCATTCAAAATATTTCTTTACATTTTGAATTATTTTCTTGTTGAAAATTTTCTTTTTAACACATAATTATATTGTCATTAATTATTTTTATTTTTTTTCCAGATATTTCCGGAGTAGGAGTTTGCTTCTTGTGGATTTTATGCCTGTGAAGAATGCCATTAATTTTTGTTTTTGTTCTACGGAGAATGCTGAGGAAAATTTTTAATTTTGATTTATGTTATTTTGAATTATGAATAACATTATGTATTTAAACATTATATATGTATTATGGAATATTATGTACTGGGTTAATTTTGTTAATGTATAGTTATGAATTCAAGAATATGTTTATTATGGAGAAATTATTATTTCTATAGAGGAATTTTTATATTATTATGTAATTTTTGGTTTTTTTTTTAAATTGTTTTTCATTGAATACAGATAATTTTAATATTTTAATTAATTTACCGGAGGTTTTTTGGGTTTTTTTTTTCTTTTTTTTTTTTGCAACGGCACCAAACCGTCACAAAAAACAAGTATTTTATAATTTTTAATAAATATTGCATTTTTTTGCGACGACACCACACCGTCGCAAAAAATTAAAAACCTTTTTTTGTGACATAATCAATGCCGTCACAAAAAGAAATTTGCCGTCGCAAAAAAAAAAAAATTTTGCAACGGCAATTTCTACCGTCTCAAATAATACTTTTGGCGACGGTAAAAAGTGCCATCGCAAATAGTAACATATGCCGTCACAAAAAAAAGGCAACGACATGATGCCGTCGCTAAAAAGTTTTTGCAACGCCCTCTATTGTGACTCTCCGTTTGCCGTCGTTAAAAGTTTTTGGAGACGACATAATAAGTAAAATGCCGTCGCAAAAAATCAAATTTTTTGTAGTGATTATTAATAATAATATTTCTGTGTTAATACAATTCAAATGTTTGGTTTGATTAACAATCCTCCTAAGAAGCACGGATACTTTTAAGAAGGTGATGTGTCCATGCCGTGTCCGCGTCGAACACCGACACTTTCTTGACACATGTCCGACATTCTTCAAAATGTGTCATATTTTTTAATTTTTTTAAAGACCTGGACACTCTTTGGACACTTGGAAGACATACGTGTCTATCAATTAGACACAAGTGAAACTAATTATAAGTTTAAACAAAACAACTTAAAATACAATAATAAAACAAAAACCATATAAATTTATAAAAGTTAGTGTCATATTGCATTTTTTATTATCTTTGAATGATATATTCATATATATAACTGTAATAACCCCAACCTCCGATTAATGCTAATCCATGATTATTTATGCCAACAGTAATTTAGAAGGAATCCGGATTTAATTTGCATATGTATTGCATTATCTTTGCATTTCTATCTGTTTGCCATAAAATAATCTGTTCATGTTTAGACTTTGAACTGTGAATTGAAAGCCTTATCGGCGCCCGATTTCGAAATTGACTTGATATATGTGTTAGACTTGATATATGTGTTAGTTAGGATTTATAGAATTTTATGGTAGGTTTAATTAAAATTCGGTTTAGAACGATTAAATTAGATTAAATAATGTTAATTTACACTTGTTTGAGTTATTACAAGTTTGCCACTTAGTGGCTTGATTCTAGACAACCTTTAATTGCCTTATTACATATTGGATGCATCTTTGCTCATCATCTTGTGACCAAAATGTGAGAGAGGGAGAAAATTGAGAGATTTGGGTCTTGGTTCAAGAATTTCATTCACAAGGAGGAAGCTTGAAGATTTGTTCATCTAGTTCATAATTCCAGCACCTAAATTCCAATTTAGCATCTAAGGTATGAAACTAGGCCTTTAACATTGGGTTAAGCTAATTTATGCATAAATTCTAGTAGTTGGAGCTAGAAGATGTGAGAATCAAGCTTAAGGAGTAGAAAAGTAGATCAATCCATGCATGCATGCATGTTTCATGGCATTTTGGAGTTTGATTTTCAGGAATTCCTTCATGTATGTGTTGAATCCATTCTAATTTTGGAAACACAATGAGTTTCATGTGATTTAGTAGCATTTGATCATGTTTTGGAGGGCTTTAGCTCAAAAATGTATATACATGTGAGGTTCATATATTGATTTTGAATTTAAGTTGAGTTTGGGCATAATTGAGATCCTTTTGGGCCATGATTTCTTGAATTGAAGCTTTAAACATGTTGTTTTATGAGTCTTCATGTGTTTCCTTAATTTTGGGCCTAGAAAAACGAGTTTTGCATGGTTGAATGTTGAATTTCATGCTTGGAGGTCAATCTGGATTTTCCAGAAATTTGACCCACGCTCGAGCGGGGACTTTCACGCTCGAGCATGAAGCCTGAGTACATGCACTTCCGCTCGAGCGGCGAGAGTCACGCTTGAGCGTGAAATGCGTATACCCAGAAGTTTGTGTGTTTTGCAGTCCGCTCGAGCAGGGGAAGCCACGCTCGAGCGAGGGTCTATGTCACACGCTCAAGCGGGGATCGAACACCCGTCGAGCGTGAATTTGATGCATCCAGCACTTTTTCATAAGTTTGCAGTATGCTCGAGCGGGGAAGTCCACGCTCGAGCGGAGCTTCATTGTCTGCATGTCCGCTCGAGCATAGACCTTATCTTCAGCAAAATTTGAGAAATGGTTTTCAATGCATTTTTGCATCCTCATTCCATCCTAGGCATTCCTAGGCCATGTTTAAGACCCCATAATGAGGATAAGAGATTAGAAACACACTAAGAGCCAACGAAATAAGTTTTGTACAATTAGAACGTGTGTTTCAAATGTGCATCTGTTATGTGTTGTGTAGGTCACGTGCCACGTATCGTTTGACCAAGTTTACTCCGTCTGTCTGTCTCAAGGCCCACTGTGAGTAATAACTCTGTAAAGTTATGTTTAACTTAAGTATTTTCTGACTGGTATGGTATGATCTGTTTTCTGAAATGCTATCTTACGAATTATGAATGAATGTCCAATTTTCTGAAAAGTATTTGTGGTACCCTTAGTTCACGTGGCCCTCGCCCGGGGGTAACAATACCGCGGCCAATCTGTACGTGGCTCTCGCCGAGGGTAACAATACCGCGGCCAATTTGCACGTGGCCCTTGCCTGGGGGTAACAATACCATGGCTACTTGCGCGCAAGATATGGACCTTTATGGTCGTTGGTACCAACTATGCATGTGGGTCTCTGGACCAAATTGATCTGATAGCTAATGGGTGTACCACATATGATCTTATGCAAAATCTGAATATGAACATGAGTGCGTATCTAAATCTATTTCTGTTCTGAAGTGTGAATATGTTCTGATTTAAATACTGGATTCTAACTTGTGCTGGACATCATTCATACAACCCCTTTACTCCGTTATTATTCACTGGGCTTTCGCTCACAGTTTATATTATGTATGTAGGTGAGCCGACACATGACCAGGGCCAGAGTTGATGGCATTCTGTTCTGTTTTGTCAGCCAACTGTTGCACCTCCCGAGAAGGTTCCGGTCGAAGTCTAATGCTATGGCTGTTTTTGTATTCATGCTAGTCTCTGTATGTGTTTTGTAAAGACAGGTCTTGGGATGTAAATACTTTGTAAATATTGGTGTCCTTTGACTGGCATGCTTATGTATACATATAAGTTTTGAAATGTTCTGTCCCATGTACGTTATCACAGCTCATTGGACCTTGTCTATTTTGTATTATTGCTTCTGCAGCCCCTTATTATTTACTAATCTGTTCAGAGGCCTTTGGTAATCCACAGATTACTGGCCGGTTACGATGCTATACCTACAGGGGCGGGTTTGGGTCGTGACAGAGTGGTATCAGAGCACGTGTTCTACCGCACACACGGGTCCATATGAGCTTAGGATGTCCTAGTAAGAGTTAGGGGCATTCCATCTGCATGTATGAGTGTGTGGTAATGCAACTGAATATGAAAACTGAATGTACATTTGAATCAAATGAATTGAAGGAAACAAATAAGATTATGCCTGTGTTTATTATCATTTGATGTCTGTATAGTAAGATGGAGAATGCAAGGGGAAGTGGTTCGGAGACTTCTAATTCGGAGGCTTCTGATTCGGAGCAGGCGGAAGGACAAGTAGCCGAAGAAGTCGCCAAACAACTGAATCAGCCCATTTTGGAAGCCGAAAAAGTTGACAAGGCTCTGAACTTGGCTTTTGAAGAAGCCAACCTTAATCGATCCAACCCTCTATTTACTTCAGGCAGAGGGGACTTCTCCTTCAAAGACATTTTTATCGACTTAGGGACCTTCTCGTCGTGTACCTTGAGAACATGGATGGGGAATCACTTACGAAGCTGGCTAGGAGGAAAAATACTGAACGGATGGTCGCCCGGAGGAGGGCCGAAACCAACCGAACTGAACCTCCCCCTGTTGCCGTAGCTGAGTCTTTCCCGCCGAATACCGAAACAGAGCATGTTGAAACGGCTCAGTTTGGAACGGCTCAGTCAAAGCAAATTATCGAACAGTTGGATCAAAAGGCCGAGCAGAGGGGGAAAAAGCATCCCGCCGAGCGCAAAGCTGACCCTAAGGAAATACTTACCGATAAACGGCCGCACTTGGAGGAGTCAGACTCGGTTGTGCCGTTCATCGTCTAACCTAGGATAAAGAACGTGCCGATTGGGTCTGATGCGTCGGCTCTGAAAGATCCGGCTGTGGCCTTGAGCATGGCCTCCTCGATGTCCCTGCCGGTTGACAAAGCGACTTTTCGAGCGAAGCCAGATTTGCTGTCAATAGCATTAGCCGCTCAATCGGCCATAGTGGTACGTGACTTAAACTTGTCTGTAGTCTTTTGCCTATATGTTTTTTATTTTTATTATTAGTTTTTTTTTATCTCTAATTCCTTGTTTTGCAAACGGTGGGCAGGATAGCCGCGCCATCAACATGATGCTATTGAACAGATCGGCTTTTTGAAAACCGAAATTGAAAATGAGAAGAGCAAGGCCGTGGAGGCCTCTCAGAGAGCCGAGTCCAAGGCGACAAGAGCGGCGGAGGAGCGTGCAGGAGCCGACGCCGAGGCAAAAAAGGCGAAGAGTTCTGACCAACTCAGATTGGCCGCCGAAGAGAGGGCAAACGTGAGCGAAGACATGCTCAAGTTAGCCAAGGAGGTGATTGCCAAGCTGGAAGCCGATTTGGAAGAGTCGAAGAAGACAAAGAAATAGCCAACATCGAGATTTCCAAAGCGTTCCAAGCTGAGAAGGATGCCGCCTTGGAGAACTATGTGGAGGAAGTACCCAAGTTCAAGAATCGGGGCTTCAAACACAGTTGGCTCAAAGCCCTCACTGCCGCTAATGTGACATTGGCACAGCCGATTCCATACAAGCAGGTGGACGTTGAGTCGTTGGAGTCTGACCCTGAAGATTGACTAGGGTGACATTTTGATTTTTGTTAGGCATCTTCCATGCATAGTTTTTGTAGGTTTTTGTTAGTAGATTTTTGTTTGTTTACTTCAGTTAGAAGTTAAATGTAGAGTAATTTTCATGTGTAAAATGACTACTATCTGTACTCAATTTATTAATGAAAATTTCCTTTGCTTTTTTGTCTGTTGCATGTGCTAGTTAACAATCTAGTAAGATGTAAGATCATGAGATGAGTAAATTAAACATCCAATTAAATATCTGCCGGTTAGATAGCTGCGTATCTTTGCAATTTAGCCGAATAAAATAACTAGTCTGCCCTTGCCCCAGCTAATGAACTGGAACGCCGAATATCGGTGGTTCATGGATTTGCTAGGGCACATGAACTCATCAGCGCAAGGCCTTGAAATTTAGTCAATTAGATTAACGAATCTGCCCTTGCCCCAGCTAATGAATGAACTGCAACGCCAAATATCGGTGGTTCATGGATTGGCTGGGGCACATGAACTAATCGGCGAATAAATTAATGAATATACCCTTGACCCAGTTAGTGAATGAACTGGAATGACGAATATCAGTGGTTCATGGATTTGCTGGGGCACATAAACTCATCGGCGCAAGGCCTTGAAATTTAGCCGATAAGATTAACAATCTGCCCTTGCCTCAGCTAATGAATGAACTGCACGCTGAATATTGGTGGTTTATGGATTAGCTGGGGCACATGAACTAATCGGCGAATAAATTAATGAATATTCCCTTGACCCAGTTAGTGAATGAACTAGAACGCCGAATATTGGTGGTTCATGGATTAGCTGGGGCACATGAACTTATCGGCACAAGGCCTTGAAATTTAGCCAATTAGATTAATGAATCTACCCTTGCCCCAGCTAATGAATGAACTGCAATGCCGAATATCGGTGGTTCATGGATTTACTGGGGCACATGAACTCATCGGCGCAAGGCCTTGAAATTTAGCCAAGTAAATTAACAAATCTGCCATTGCCCTAGCTAATGAATGAACTGGAACACCGAATATCGGTGGTTCGTGGATTAGCTAGGGCACATGATCTTATCGGCGCAAGGCCTGGAAAGCAAGCATTGATGAGAGCGCCTTGGGAGTGCTGCACCCGTAATGAAAAAGGGGGTGGGGGCTGCATGCGCGGTGGTGCCATTGTTGGGTTTAAATCCAACAAATTGGGAGAGGAAAAAGGCAGTGTGAACGACTGTGGATGGCAAGAAGACTGTTCTTCAACAACAGAGGGGAAAGTAGAACACTAGCGGAACTGGACACAGAGATGAATTGAGGTGTCGAGCCTACGCACACGGGGGGTAAGACGTCAAGGAAGCGTGAAAAACGCCATTCCCCTCGTCATCGAAGTAGGTCACCCAGAAAGAAAAAAAGCAACAAGGTAACTCCCCTCGCTTGAGAGGAAAAACCAGTGCGACACCGCGCTCGTTGAGTTTTTCGATTTTCGTTGAGAATAAACCGATGACGGAAGCAAATTCCATTATCCCAGACCCAAATGTAGCAGTCGAGTTCGCTCAACAGATTTTTTCACCAGAAGTTCAGCAGTCCATGGTCGGCCGGGCTAACTATGAAGTTTTTCAGGATGGCGTTCATGGAGCAGTAAAGGGTTTGTATACCAATTATGAAATCGGCATGCAGCTTCGTGCTGCAAGAAAGGAAATAGAGCAAAGGGATGCTCGCACTCAGAGCTTGCAAGCCGGCGGGGAGAAGGCCGAAAATGAGCTGAATAAAGCTAACACTTCTGAGACTCATTCGGCGAGTCAAGTGAATCCGATTGTCGCGGAGCGAGTAAACCGCCGAATTTTGGATCATGCGATTGCCGATCGAGAAATGGCAAGCATGTTCATGATAGAATCCGCAAAGGCCAAGTCCTATGAAAAAGGCTTCCACGACGGCCGAAAAATTAGAATAGATAAGACCAAGGAAAAACTAGCCGAGGAAGTATGTCGATGCGAAAATCGCGGATTTAAGCATGGATGGATCAAGGCGCTCCAGGCCGCAGGCATTGATTCGGCGTCGCCCTTGTATCAGGGTTATACTTTTCCGTTCGAGGCTTTCGAAGCTGAGAAGACTGATGACGAGGAGAGAGCCGAATAATTTTGATTTACATTGTTCTATTTTCATGTAAAGCATGTACTCATGATCTATTAAATAAATAAAAAAATTTATTTCGAAATGTCCATATGTTTATTTCGATCAATGCTTGTAGATTAAGTTGTCTACTATTTTATGTCAATCGTGCTTGCGCTTGTCAATCACGAGTCTCTACAGGAGCTCCGAATTCGGAGGCTTATTCGGCCCAAACGTGTCATTCACGAAGGGCGTTCCGAATTCAGAGGCTTTTAATGTTGGCCAATCGTGATTTCCACGAACGGCGCTCTGAATTCAAAGACTTATTCGGCCCAAACATGTCATTCACGAAGGGCACTCCGAATGTGGAGGCTTTTTGTATTGGCCAATCGTGATTTCCATGAAGGGCGCTCCGAATTCGAAGGCTTATTCGGCCCAAACGTGTCATTCACGAAGGGCGCTTCGAATCCGGAGGCTTTCTGTATTGGCCAATCATGATTTCCACGAAGGGCACTCCGAATTCGGAGGCTTTTTGTATTGGCCAACCGTGATTTCCATGAAGGGCGCTCCGAATTCGGAGGCTTATTCGGCCCAAACGTGTCATTCACGAAGGGCGCTCCGAATTCGAAGGCTTTTTGTATTGGCTAATCATGATTTCCACGAAGGGCACTTTGAATTCGGAGGCTTATTCAGCCCAAACGTGTCATTCACGAAGGGCGTTCCGAAACTAGAGGCTTTCTGTATTGGCCAATCTTGATTTCCACAAAGGGTGCTCCGAATCCGAAGGCTTTTTGTATTGGCCAATCGTGATTTCCATGAAGGGCCCTCTAAATTCGG